>JAOVVB010064582.1:0-14212 GCA_028570985.1 Heterobranchus longifilis | reverse complement strand
TAATGTAATGCATCGTGTTAGGAGCTTTTAAAGTGCAGAGTTTACAAGTGTGCAAAGTTTACAGATGTGCAATGGACATGTCGTGATATTGAGTGATATGGGGTCCATGTCAGTGAGGGTCCCGGGTTTTGTTAATGAGTCTGGCTGCAGTCCGGAAGAAACTGTTCTTGTGGTGTTCGGTTTTGGCCTTCATAGACCTCAGCCTCCTTTTTTTTCTCAAAACATTACAGCTTTTTTAAAGAAACATTTTTATTGCATCACAGATGGGACACTGTAGTCCACTGCAGTCAATTTGTGAGGATACTCACGATATTCATGATTATCCCGATAATGGAAATTCACCACAATCATCTTTTTTGTGAGTGGTTTTTATCAAGATTCATGATAAAATTGATTATTGTCCCATCCCTATCAACCCCCCCTATCCCCTTTAACAATGCACTTCTAGGCATGCATTGACTGTTCCTGTGGCTAAGTAAAATATTGCAAGCCTACTTTTTTTTTTTTTTTTACATTTAGACCTAAAAGGATAATATGGTAACCAGTCTTTAGTCTCACTGTTAATGACATACAGGTGCGTGCTTGAGTTGCATGTGTGCAAAGCATGCCGAGCGTATGTGTACGTATGTGTGTGTGTGTGTTTGTGAACCACAAAGTGGATGGCTCTGTTTTCTCGTAAAGGCCAGCACAGATGTTATTTAGGTTGTTTCCCCTCAAACCAGTTGAGGTTTTCTTTAGAAAGTCACAAAACAAACGCTGACATTAACTACAGCCTTGTTTACATAACCACCGAGGTACAACTCATGAGAAAACAGCAACCAGGACTCATTTTTTGAGTTAGATGCATGTGCTGGCTCATGTAAACTCTTGATTCCAGCTTGACACAAGGAAGTAGCTGTACCATTACTTATTTTCTGACACTTTCTTTCTCTCTTCCACACACACACAGATTAAAAACACACATGCATTCACACATGTTGCACTCATTTTCGAACTGCAGATGTTTTGGTTCCTCTCAACACACTAAACTGAACCTAAGCTATTGGACACATTGTGAATATGTAATGATAAATTAAAATTAGTGGTTAACCAATATGGGTTTTTCAATGGCTGATGCCGATATTTAGAGAGCAGGGCGGTCGATGGCCGATTTATAATGCTGATCTTTTTTTTTGCATTTGCTAAAATACAACAATAGCAAATGTGACACAAAATTGCTTAACTTAAATTACCATGTATTTAACACTTATTCAGCAGATACCATTATCTTTGTTTCTGAAATGTATAAACTTGCGTAAAAAATAAAATAAAAAATGTCAAGGCTGCCCGCACATGTGTCTGCAGACATTTTTTGTTTAATCGGCCTTGTGATGTGAGATAATCTGCCAATGCTGATTATCTCAAAATGTCATTAATTGGCCGACCCCTTATTAAAATATTTCACATATTATCATATTTATAGGCCATTGTTGTGACTAAATAGTTTTCAGGGACGTAACTACATCTGTTTTTCTCCTCAAACACAAGACTAAAACTATTTGACAAAAAAAGGGATACATGATGATAGTCATTAATATTGCAATAGACTTATTGTACATATTATCAAATATATAGCCCATTATGGGATTTATTCATAGCAAGGTCACCCCATAATCTGATGTTCTGGCCATGAATTTAGACATCATGACATGGCCAATTACAATCTACCCTAAGATAAAGTTTCTTACTTATCCATGTTTAGCAGAACTGAGTATGGTGGACTCCCTCTTTGACACACACACAAACACGAACATTTTTTTTTTTTTTTTTTAGCGCAGGCAGTGCTTGAGAACAAAATTAAAACGCAAGCAACCCGTAGGCAAAATGAGACTGCCCTAAAGCTTGGTGATGAAATATATTTGGGCGTCCCACTTGCCAATCAAATTTTCGTCGTATCCAATTGGCCCTCCCTCTGATATTATCATTCCATCTTCTGCTGGTGTAGGCTGTTGGGCTTTCCGCTGTCCTCATCCGCCAGTCGACATAGGTCCCCGCGAATTGCTACTCCGGTCATTTTTTGTCGTGTTTACAGCCATAAAACAGTGACATTTTGCGGTATTTAAGATAATCGCCGAGCCTATAGAATATTACTGGAGCCTGCTTCGTTTGGTTACTCCGTTTTAGACGGGATTGGACATCGCTGATGTTTCAGCGTCCATGTCCCCCCGTAGGCTGTGCCGCGGAGTGATACTTAACTTCATTGGAACCGACAATGTGGAGGCTGTTAAAATGTCTACTTGGAAAATGAAATGGTTACATTTTCTCTAACAATAAGGAAACGGAGCAGCTTCAGAGTTATGGTTCGTGTTAGAAACGTGTTTTCAGTTTCGTGACGAAGACAACAACCAGACGAGGCGACGGAGGAGTGGTTCATATTGTCTTTCCTCATTTTCATCAAGCCCACAGTCCGGACCACGGGGGGAAGGATCCTATCCCTAACTTTGTTTTTCTCTCTACTGCGGCCGTCGATTTCTCCCTGTTGGATGCCATATAATTGAGTCCAGGTAAATATGTGGATAAATATACATTCATAACAAGCATATGCATGTCAAACAGAAGTCATCTGTCGCGTTGTTACCGGAGTAATAATCAAGTTTTAAGCGCATCGTTCAAGTTGTAACCGAGTGCCACAGCCGGGAAAAGCGGGGTCCTGGATGTTCGTCCCTTCGGCCTCAGCGAGCTTGCAGCGTTATTACTATTACGAGTATTAGTGGCTTATGTGTGTTGGAAAATATTTCTTTGTTCACTTGAGTGGGCTATAACGTTACATCGCATTAGCATATTATCGGACTGAGTTAGCCCCCCATGATTTTGCTGTCTGTAGTACCAGTATGTCGGTTTTCTAGAAACAAACGCATGAATGTTAGCCGTTAACATACATACGTTGTTGATTTGTTTTAGCTAACGGTATGACATTCCTGGTTGTGGCTAAAATGGCATTTCCACCTGGTATCAAGATGTTAGAGTTTCACTAATGTAACAGCGTAGGCCACTGTAGCCACATGTATAAAACGCTAAATTGTGCAATGATTGGATTTTTATTCCTATTTAAAAGTATTATTTTTTTACCCCCCCCCTCTACCTCCACCAACAACAACAAACCACCACTATAACAAGCAACAAGAATGCAGCTAAAGCTTTATTTACGCCATCCTGCTTAATTCAAAACACATTTCGAACAATTATTGCAAGAAAATTTGACTTTTATTCTCATTTTGTTGCGTTTCTGACCGTTGAACTGAAACTTTGATGGCCCGAGTCTTTGTGTTCATTAGTGCCCCATTCTCCTGCTCGACGTGAGGGGCAGGCAACAGGTTTTTAGGCCCTTTTAAACGTCCCGCAGGATTTTAACCTACCGATGAGCCATGAAAACACATGCTCTTGATAACACACTATCTGTTATTTGACGCCAGGTATGAGATGTTATGTGGGTCTGCCTTAAAACTTTTCTCCAAATGGGAAGGCCGGAGGTGGGGGTGCTCAAGACAAGCGTATGCAACTTCCATTTGTTAGGAGGGGCTAAACACTTATCCCCCATTTTGACCTCAGCTCAGTGAGAGATAGAAATGACTAGATTATGCAGTGTCAAAGTATTTTCGCTTGTTATTATGTAATAACACATTTCTAACATTAGTCGTTACTGTGACAATAGATTGATTATTACTCGTTGTACCATTATTTACATAGATTTGTTCCCCTGTTAGGCTCGTTCTAGTATAGTGGTTGCATCCTGCCATGCCTTTAGAATAGGATGCAGATGGTATTTCAACAAATTGTTGATTTTTTGGGGTTGACACTTGATGTTGTTACTTGATTATAAACAAAGTAGTGAGATTACTCCCAATATTTCCAGAAGTATCACTAGTAAAAGTACCACTCCTGTAATGCATACAACATTAGTATGAAGTTAGATACATTTTAATGTGATTGGTAATACTTATGTAGTTGCCAGGAACAGCTCAAATGACTGAAACTAATTGGCCTTTTCTGTTTCTAGTGTGTACTTTTAGACTAAAAATGAATCCTCAGTCATGCCCTGAAAATGATACTGAGTTATTCAAGTGGTGGAAGTGAAATCATCTCCGGAACATCTTACAAATGTACTTGAGGTCATGACAAAGACAAATCTAAACCCAGTAGTGTATGATTGTTGTAGTATTTGCTATTTCGGCTTTTTGTTCTCTTTCTTTTTACATGGGACTAACTAGCCTGCTTGCAGCAAAACAAAACATTGGACAAATATAAATTTGGAGCAGCTCCTAGTGGTCAGCTTTTGTTGATTGGCTGTCAAAATTGTTGATTCAATCTTTATATAGACCTACAGTTTTTGAAGTTCTAGTTGTTCATTTAATATTTTTTTAAGTGACTTTATGTTAGTGTTGGCACCCAATGTTCTCCTTTGGCAACACTGTATTCCAGTAGCCTAGTTTTTTTGTGTTTTTTTTTTACATTACAGATTCATTTAGCAGTTTTAGTAATTGCAGCAATTCAGACAATATTGCTGGTACTCTATATAATAAAGTAAATATGTTGTATCAGCATTAGCAAATGTGGGAAATCATCCTAAGCCAGTTTAGCTCAGTTTTATTATTTACAGAGGGGTAAGTATCATTCAAACACATCAAGGTTATTTAAAGTGACGAAGCAAAAGTCTCAAAAATAATGACAACATATTCCAAACTCATAAAAACTGCATTCGCTTAGAGGAACAGTGGCCACAAATACCCCCCCCCCCCCCCCCCAACAACAACACTAACTGAAAGACACAATTGTATATTTGCTTGTCGGCATCACAAACTGCAGCCTCAAACTCTGAATTTAATCAACACCTCTGAGTACAAACAAAATCATAACATTATGATTTTCCACAGCTGGTATTTATGGCATTGCTTTTGTATTGTATTGTAAAGTGTCTCTGCTGGTTTGCCCACCTCATGTAGAAATTACACTTATTTAGATGTTTACACACTGGATTTGCATTTGATACAGGCTGGGCATACAGTACATTTCTCATTTAAGAGTACAGCATGTCATGTTATTTACTCTGTAAATTCTTCAGAAGAGCTGTTAGAGCAGGTTGGTTTTTGAGGTACAGGAAGCTGCCTGAGTCCAGGGCCCGACTAACAACGAGTGCAGTGAGGCCTGTGGCTAAACCATGGTCACCCATGTTAGATGTGGGCTACTGGGGAAACTCTTAGAACTGACTGCATTTTTCAGTCCTTGATGGTTTAGCAAGAAACGTGCTACTAGAATGGTAATTCTATTTTGCGATGCAGGCATGTATAACTGTGTCAATGGAAGAAACATTACCTGAGTCTGAGTTAAGTTTCCCACCATGTCATATTGAGCAATGTGAATGTGAGTCATTATCTTCTGTGTAGTGGAGAAATTTATATTAGATTGATATTTTGATGCAAGTCTAGACATTGTCTGGAGTTGTGTTTATTGTAATATTTCCTAAAGCAAGATTTTTTTGCCACCATTCCTATTGGTTGTGACAACAGTTTATTTACTAGCTTTGTCGTTAAGATATGGGGACACAACAACACCACTAGACACAACAACAACAACACAGACACTCAGGCATGTTTAAACAAGTCTCCAGTTTAATAGTTCCTGAACCACTTATTTGACACCTCTAATGTCCAGTTGCCCATGGCATTATATATCCGCTTGCCTGCACCTCTACCATAAACCCATGAATAAAACAATGAAAATAAGACCCAATTTCTAAAACAAATCTGAAAATATTACTTTCAAAGGCTGCAAAATAGCAATAAGTAATGCAATTTCCTAAACTTTTAGTGGACTGTTCCAGCTGAATGCAAAAAACAGTGAATGCATCAAACTGCTTGGTTTATATATCGACATTTTTCTCCAAACCTATATCACTTTCCCTTTGTTTTCATTATATTGTGTAGAAAGCACCAGTAGTCCCAATATTATCACATTATTGAGGTGTGGAAAAACGCTGTGATACTTGACTTTGAGAATATCTAGCTCTGCTCCTGCATACTTTTGC
This sequence comes from Heterobranchus longifilis, assembly GCA_028570985.1. Classification (NCBI taxonomy): domain Eukaryota; kingdom Metazoa; phylum Chordata; class Actinopteri; order Siluriformes; family Clariidae; genus Heterobranchus; species Heterobranchus longifilis. The sequence goes on along the minus strand of JAOVVB010064582.1, from coordinate 8,151 downwards.
TGGTCAGAGTAGTTAACTGTGTTACAAATGGGCGAAATATACTTATGTTCTCCTTACCTCTGCTTGTAGTCGCTTGCTGAGACTGAAAGGGCCAAGTGAACAGCAGCAGAGAATGGCTGTAGTGGAAACCGACAAGGAGCTCAACGACTTGCTGGATTTTAGCGCGGTAAGATCTCTGAAAGATTGCTTGAATGGAATGTGCATTATTTACAACTCATTCTATGCTCACAGAAAAATGACATTAACTTTCATAATAAGTCCCGAACAGTTGTGAAATGTGAATGAATATCGGTCAGGTCAGGGTTTGTAAGATTGCAGCATGTACATTAGGCATCTTTTTACAAGACTGTTGTTGTTGTATCACTTTTATTTTAGCAGTCACTCTAGTTTGAATAATCACCCAAATAACCTTTGCACAAGTGAAAAGGATACAACTCAGCACAGTCTTAGATAGACGACAGTTTACAGTTTAATTTCTCTCATTTCAGATGTTTGAGCCTCCAGTTTCAAACGGCAAGAACCGGCCAACTACCCTCGGCAGCAGTCAGTTTGGAGGAGGTTCAGGTAAGTCAAAAACAGAGTATTTTCTCTTTCTTGAAATTTTTACGCTTTTCTTTCTTTATGATTTACTTTGTCTTTCTGACTTTCTATTCTTTTGCCTCCCAAATAAATTAAATGCTCTATTCTTATGGATTTGATTTAGCCTGGCATGGCCAGACTAATTTACAAATGCATATTAGTCTGGAACCTCTCAGTTCATTTTCAATTTCACAGACCAAAATGTCTCTGGACGCAATTGGATAGACCTCCAACCAATCAGAGCAATGAAACGACATAGCGCTGAGTGACGCGTGCAAATTGTAGCGGTGTTTGGTCCATTTTCAAGCAGGAAAAAAAAATGGTGGCCTGGTCACAAATCTGTCTGAACGGGAGGGGGGCCAGACGTATCTGCCAGAGCAACTGAAACATGAGCTCGCCAGATTTGTCTGGTTCCCAGGCTAGATTTGATTCTCTTGATTTAAAAAAAACAAACAGAAAATGTCACGTTCTCTTCTTTCCTCTCACCTAAAGCTAGTGTTGAAATGTCCTTATTCGTTTGCAATGCTCCCTAGTACATCTCCTGACAGTAAAGCATGGCAGTAATGGGCTGCTAGAGCTTCTTGTCATCTCACTACTCCACCTCACATTCATTCATGGTGATTTGAATGGTAATAGAAAAGGAAATCGTTCCTGTTCAGATCACAGATTATTGGAAGGAACCTCGGGAAAGATAGCCAGGTTATTTAATGTTATGTAGATCAAGCGTCATGTCCTCAACACTTCCTCATCCTCGCATTGCAGGTGTCCCTTCCCTCACCTTCTCAGCTGTTGCCATTCAATCACTTAAGGACAAAGGCAGAGGGTGGGGGTTTATGGGAACAGCCCCGATTAATCACCTCTGCTTACTCTGTGACTAAGTGTTTTCCCTTGTCCTGCAATCTTGCACCCTACTTTCCCTCTTCACATAACTCATTTTCACTTAGAGCCATTATCCATACTCATCATCAACTTTTCCAGATTAGCCCTTAAGTCAGTTTTGAGATGCATGCAGGCTAAACAAACAGCATCAGAGATACTCAAGATGAGACTGTTTCCTTTATTTTTTGGTGTTTCTGGGCCCTTTTGTATTGCTGTCATACACAAAAAGTGGTTAGCTTTTAAAAAGCCTTCATGATGTCCATCTTTATTCCCACTGTAGCAGATCCACTTGCCCTACACAAACCTTTCTCTGTCACCCTCGTATCTCTAGAAGTGCAGTAGGTCTTTCGGCTGGCAATAGAAATGAAACAGGATATTGAAGCTAAGATGAAAGACAAGACAAGCGGTGGCTGGGTGCGGTATAGGGGGCTCTATTTCTTCTATTCATTTGAGGGCCACTTACATGTTCTTTTGTCACAGCAAGGTGTGTGCTTACAAAAGAGACGCGTTGATGTTATCAATCCAACGGCTGCTCATGGCATTGTCCCTCAGCCTTAAAATTATACACCACCCAAAGAAAATGTAGTTTGTTTCTTCACAAAGAACAGCTACTGTGGTCTGCTTGAATTCCGTGTTATTTACAGTGGATTTCCACAGAGACAAGTTTTCACAGCAGGAAAAAAAGTTTCACGAGGTCCTTAGAAATGTGTACAGCACTCCTGCACCAATTTTCGACCGTCCTTTCAGTATATTCCAGGGTATTTAGACATACTTTGGCGAAACAATAATTGCTCGAAACATAATGAGCATATGGATAAACAGTGGAGAACCTAGATTATGATGCCGAAGTGGCATAAAATGTTTATTTGGATGTTTGATTCTTCTTTTTCCACTGCTGGGAAAATTCATCACCATCTTAATCTAATGTATAACTGACTCCATTTCAAGTTGACCACATGGGATGAAGGAGCAAACTAGGAATTTTTAACACCTTTTAAGCTTACAGAGGGGTTAGTGTGTGACCCTCTCATATCTCAGTGTTAGCTCCACAGCTGTGTCAGGAAGCAATTAGCTTAGCGTCAAGACTGTAAGCAGGGGTAATGGCTAACCTGGGAACAAATTTCAAAAATACGCCTACCAACATCTCTAAAGCTTACTAATTAAATTAAATTAAAAGTTCTATCATGTTTGTTTAATCTCTATATAAACAGAAATGTAAATATGTAACAATTTGTGGTTTTAGTAGTAGTTGCATGCTGTAACTATTCTTTGTTACTGGATGCAGTAGTCTTGCCGTCACAGTGAGGTTGCCAGGTTTGGTTCCACAAACCCTGTACAGAGACGTATTCTAAAACCTGTGTTCACTGATTGTATCTGGCAACCCACGCTGCAGACACAGGCGCTGCACAGAAGTGCTGGGCTGATGGATAAACTGTAGTTTGTTGAGAAATAGCACGTACCTTTCTATTTCTTGTTGTTTTCACATTCCTGTTGATGTACAAATGTTCTCACCTCACAGAAAGAAAGCACATTTTCCCAAAAATGTAAAATTATTCCATCTTGCACAGGGAAGGCCATATTTTTTGTTTTAGATACTTTGGCAGTGGGATAGATCAGAGCAGCACAGAGCATATGTGGCTAAAAGAATCATTTCAAAGAAAAATTCTGTCTATATGTAGTAAAGTTGGTCATTTAAATGCGTTTCTGGTTGCCTAAAGCTGTGCTATCATATGAGATTAGTTTCAAAGAACCTGACTCGGTCAAACTGTTTCCTGCTTTTTGTGGAGCAGCTGCCACGTGTTTTCCTTATAGAGTCGGTTAGATGCCCTTTTCCCCCACTATGGTTAAGGTTTGGGATATGTGGAGGTTGAAACATGTGTGGCTATGGGGAGCCTCCCTTTTAGAGCCTTCAGTGATGATGATAATATCTCTGCTCTGGTCTTATGTGCCTGTTCAATCCCTTTCACTAGTCAGTTAAAGTCTTTTCAGTGTACTTTCGTTTTTTGGTCTCTGGAAACTGAGAATCCTAAAATGTATTTTTGAATGTTGGTATGGGCTGAAATGCAGAAGGGGAAGAGTTTAGAATTTGCATGAAATGTTCAATTTTTCAAACAGATGTTGGTGAATCACAGAGACTAAAACGATTAAACATCGTCACAAGTAGATTTGCTGTTTAAAATGGGAATTCTGGTGCACATTGCTGTTGAAATGTATAGAATTTCACACCGTGTAAGATGATATTCAAATGTAAGTGTAAGTGTGTAACCCATTGTTAGTGGGGTAGTATATACCGCAGTGTTGTGTTTGAGAAGTCTCCGGTGACTCACAGGTTAAAACAGCCATGCCTGTGTTATTGTACATTGTTCAGTATTTCATTAACAGTGTTCACTCTCTTGAGATTTGACCTGACATCATGCTTTGTGTCTGTGTGACTCACATTGCCAAGGGAAGGAAGAAGGTGTGTAGACAAAGCGGCACACTCAGTTATAGGTGCCTGGGGCAGTGTTCCTGTAAAAACCAAGGCATGTCTGCAAGTTTGGTCAATGTATGTGCTGGAGTTTTGCTGCTCATGAAGCCTATGACTCAGGCTGGCTGTCTGTTTCCAGTATCTCTTCCTGTGTAATTATAGACTAGCCATGCTTAAAGGGGCGTTGCATGCTGGGAGGAGAAGTGCATTGGGGTTCACCAGAGAATTTGTCTGATGTTACTCACCCTTTTTTCATTTTCCCTCTCCACTCCTGGTAGTCTGTCTGAGTAGTGTACTACTCATGGTTTTCTCATGGTTTTGGCACTTCTGGTGTCGCTAATGGAAATCATTCTGTAAAAATGACACAGGATTCTGTCATTTTGTCATTCAAAACTTGATTTCACCTCTGTAGAAATCTCATTTAAGCAGCGCTGATCTGTTGTAGAGATGAAAACTATAACGGGCAGGGCTGTCAGAGAAGGGCCTGTCAGCCCCCAGTATTATTCTGACACCTGCAGTATTAAATCATATTTGCCATTACCACCTGTAGATAGTGTCGCCAAATCAACCAGGACTGAAATCTTAAGGATTGCCACTCTAAGTTTGACTGTATATTATTGTATGTGTTTATTTTCTAATGTGTAGGTATGTAGGTCTTTTAAAAGGCATGTTTATGTTGAAATTAATATACCTATACAAGTAGTTAAGTCTCTCGTTGTATTGGCTCAGACAAGGTAGCATCACTGTGGTGGCATGAAATGTATAAACCTGCATTACAACACTGTCCAGGTGATCCAGATCTATTATGTTTGAAACCACAATAAGCAAGTGTGTAGAGGGAGTTGATTATTATTCCAGTACATTAATAAAAATACACAATAAAGTGACCACAGTAATAGATCCCCCTGTATAATCTCGCTATCGGTTTTTAGTATTTAACGTCATGGATTCATGGAAGCAATTCTGAAAACAAGCTGAAATTTCCATTTAATTAAAGGGAGTCCACTAAGTTTTGTTCATCTGTTTTTGTTCATCAGATCTGTTAATTAGAAAGAGTATGTGGGTTCATTTACATGAATTTAAATTGCTCTTTACCGCCTCTTAGTTTATCAGTCATGTCTTAAAACATTTACCCCATAATTCCATTCCTTCAGGTGTGAATATTCGCATTAATCCTCCTATTATTCCCTCCACACAATCCATTGATTCCATTAAATTTGTTCCCGAGTTCATACATAACACCTGTTAACCCTACACTCGAGTGCCTTGAAAAAGGTATTGTTATACAAGAGGATTCGTGTGTTAGTTTTCTGCAAAGTGCTATATGCACTCTGCTATTTGTGGAATGAAAGGTGACAGTTCATATTTCTTTTTCTAGTGCCTTACAATCCTCAGTTGTCCTAAAGAAGGGGAAAAATACCACATGTTCCATGTCTCGCTAATTAGCTTTGCATCTCTTTTTTTCAGACTGTTCTGATATGCTGCATGGTTCTGAATACATGGTAATAATGTCGGCGTGTGGCAGATGAAATGCGGGCCCCCAAAAAAATTAAAGCTTGTTCCACTTGTCTGTACATTTGATTTGGCAAAAACTTTATTTGGCACCGCAACTGGCTTGCTTAAATTTAGCATTGATGACAAAACTGTCAAAAGTGTAATGCGGTCTCGAACACAAAACATTGAATGGGAGCCTTTTTCTTGTGCGGAGCTTGGGTTCTGATGACTTACAGCGGAAACGAACGGTTCATGCATTTTCTTTATCGTCTGTGATTGACGTGGAGAGTGACAGTCAGCCATGGAGAGGGGACAAGACATTGTCTCCTTCATCTCTTATTCTGCTGGTGTCGTGTGTATAGATCACAGTTGTCACGGCAATCTAGCAGCTCTCAGCGCTGTGGACCCATCAGTCTGTTCTACTGCTGATCCTGTCATGATTCTAGCCCGCCTCTCCCCCCCCTCCCCTCTCCCCTCTCCGCTTTTTAATTAGACAACAAAACAAAAATATGAATATTCATAGCGCTGAGCTTCATTAATATGCACAATTATGCAAATCAGTACGCAATTAAGCTTCAGCTTTTCCCCAGAGATGCTGTGTTGCAGTACGAGAGGAGATTGAGAGAAAGGGGACGGGCAGGAATTTCTGCTTCACCAATCTTTAAAATCACTCCTTTCACCTCTCTGAAAGCCGGAGTGCTCTGGCCGGGGATAACGTGTGTCAACTATGTAAGATTGAGACCTTCAGCGTGCGTCTGAGTTAAGGCGAAGGTGTAGGCCAAATGTGAGAGAATAGATGGGGGACGAATGACTGTTGCCATGGAAAATGTAAAGGAGTGGAGTGGGAGAATGAAGAATGCCGAGGATGATTCTGGGAGCCTCATACTGGGTGTTAATTATTCAAACTTCCTACAGCTCATATCCACGCTATGTGACAGCGCTGTCACTATGCTGTCTCCGTGTGAGCTGTGAACTGAAGCTCCTCAATTGAGGTTACTTTGAGCAGCCCGGAAAAACCTGAATCAAAGCAGGTCAACTTCATCATTCTCCGAAGTTAGACTTAGTTTTGCAAAGCCTAAGCGTAAATCCTTGTTAAGAATGTGTTTGCCTTTTCGCGGTTAATAGGCCTAACCCAGTTCTTTGTGTTACAGGTATAGATGATAGGAGTGGGTCCAGTCCCTGGGGGCCAGGAGAACAGAACAGTCCATCTTTCAACCAGGGAAGGGTACGGTTTATCCTCACTTTACTACATAGAATCTAGCCCTGCAGATGTCATGCTGTTGAGTGAAACACAACACAAGAAGTTTGGATGATCTTGTAATTGTACCGCTTTCACACACAAACACAATGTCTGAAATGGGATTTTCAACCCGCATGTGATACAGCAACCAGTCTGGTCGTAGTCTACACCCATAGTTTAATACACTTGGCTGTGAAGACCAGGCTCAGATTTGAGGCGTTTAACTAGAAATTGAGACGGATTGCACACATTAGGAGACATTTGACACATGATCTGTGATCAACAGCATAAACATATTTATTCACGCTGAACAATAAAATAATGGCGCATCACACATTACACAATATTATGAGGACTGTCTTTCGAGAGGGAGCCATGCACCAGCTCTGTCACAAGTATTAGTCTGTCTCATTAATCTCTATATATCTCATAGATCGTTGGTTTGCATCTCACTGGATATTGTGAGTCAAAAATCTGTAATGTTATCATCCAGATTCTTACTAATATCAAACAGGATTGCAGGTATTGGAGTAGCAACTTAGAAGGGTTAAGATCTTATATCTAAACCACTCAAATGACCAGATATGAGTTTAACATTGGTACTAAGGCCAGACCATATTTGTTCTCAGAACAGGGTGGGTATCAGGGCTAGCTTGGGAAGATTAGACTTTATGGATGCTGATCCTACTGGACTGATCTACCAGGATGTATTTGCTTTATCTGACCATCTTATGCACACAAATGGACCATTCTTACAGATAACCTGTCCACACTTTTAACTTCATTTCCACACATACTTTACATTAAAACATCTAGGTTTTTTTTTTCATTAGTCCCAAATGTAAAAGGGATTTATGGATTTTCTGTAGTAATTCAGTAGTGATCTTATTGTAACCCTGTAGCTGCTGAAGAATCCCACATTCACCCTTTCATCCCAAAAAAAAGAGCAGACCTGCCTAAAAACTAGGTCTGGCACACGGCCTCAGAGCCACATTTGGATAATCTTTATTGACCCATTCACATGAACAACGGCTTATTTTCTTACATAGCTGCTTGGGTGTTAATAATGAGCTTTATTTATTTGTATTTATCTATCTGTTTTTAAATCCCTAATGTCTCTGCTGTCTTTCCCTCAGGGTTATGGAGAACAGGGCCTTTACAGTGAGCAGGAGGGCATTGCCTCTGCCCCCATGTATGGATCAGGGATCGTTGGTAAGATGGTTTAAATTGACACCAATCACAACTTTCACATCATCTTTTTTTTTTTTTTTAAACTAAAGATGATCTGGGGCTTTTGGGGCCAGTGTTTCTAATAGTAGGACTTGATGACAGAAGAACATGCAGATGCAAGTTTCTATCAATGGACTGTGTGACTGAACCAGCACAATGAGTTGTTTGTTCATAGGTTAGACACTAATGTACCACTTTAGGGTAAGCCATATTTATGCTTAGGTGGCAATGGATGAAGGGAGCAGGGTAATCAGGGAGGATG
>JAOVVB010064547.1:0-14212 GCA_028570985.1 Heterobranchus longifilis | reverse complement strand
GATAAAATAAAAAAAATGAACAGTGAAAGCGTTTCAAACATGTCAAGTGACAGGAATGACATTTTAAAGGCTGATTTTACTCAGCGGGGTTGTTCTGACTCCATAATCACAATCTCCCTTTCTCCTCAGTGAGCCTCTTCGAGACTCCAGGGCTTTCTCACTTCCCTTCAACTTTCCAAACAACTCACACACACACACATACACACATCTAACCGCCATCACAGGTTTATATCCAAATAAATTCTCATTTACAATCTATTTACATAGAGCCCAATTCAAAATCACAACACTGTGAATCGGATCGTGATGAGTGAAAACATTTGACTTGAACAACCTGAGACAAGAAATCCACAAGAAGATATCATCGTTCCATTTACACATCCGCTTTCTCTCTCTCTTTTACTCTCTCTGACTCTTTTTCTTTGATTCGGATGTTTTTCCATCTTGTGTGTCAGATGAACACATAAGTGAAACAGCATATTCTATAGTCATAATCTGTAGGAGAAGCAATTTCCCCATCCCATGTCTGCCTCCTCGCCAGTAATGGTGGTAATTTGAAGCATTTTCGAGGCCTCCACCCGCCTTCTCGCCGATCTCTCCTGTGACGTTTGATGTGTCTGTATCTAGAGGGAAGAAAGAAAAAAAAACAGCCTGTGGTTTTCCATGGGGAAATATTGCGTTTTTGTGTCTCTGAGCACAGCCCCTTCAGTCTGCTCTGATCGCTGTCACTCACTTTCTCAGGAACACCTCACACCTCAGGGTCTCGTCCCTGGAGGCGGCGTGCTTGGATTAGCGATAAACTTATCATCTCAGCCCCTGAGCGCAGGATATTTTTCGATTACATTCCGGCAGAGGAATACGTTCAGGAAGGTTGCTGCTTCAGAGAATCATGCAGACAGTCCCTGACTACCTCAGTAGGTGTATTCCTCAGATCTTTAGCACATCAGCCTTCTTTACGTCAAGACCACACATTATCATCATCCATAGTCATTTCAGTGCTGAGGATGGTGACTGTGTCCTGTCTAGTCCCTGGAAAATTTGTATGCTAGGACCAAAAAAAAAAAAAATTGTTGTTGAACTACAGAGTTTAACTATTTAACCTTCTGCTCAATGTTTTGGTAGAACTTGTTTCAAGATGCTATACCTTATTGAAAAATGTGTCAAAACTGATTGAGTCATCTCCACCACTCGGTTGAGGTATGCTGTGCTAAAAATCACACTAGATGTTGCTCTACCTTTAAATAATACAGTATAGTATAGCAACCTTTTCAGTTGCTTTGTAGGATACTATAAGAAATAAAATGGATCTAATGCCCAAAAACATTGGTGTTCTTGCATGACCACTTATTTGTTTACTTTTATTTAGAATTTTTTTGTTGTACTAGATGTGCCCACGACTTTGAACGTGTGGAATTTAATTGCACACTCATAAGTGCGTTTTAAAAAATGTATTTCATTTGTTGAATTTTGGAATTAACTAAAATTTTCACCTGTTATCGTGAGGTGCGCGGAATGAAGGTGTGATATCACGTTTGTTAGGTTGATTTCAATCACACACTCATAAGCGCATATTAAAAAATTTACAGCGCTATCCGTTGAATTTTGAGATGAACTAATGATTGTCCCAAAGTTTATTTTTCCTTTTTTTACGATATATGATTGCGATGAAACAAACCTATATGGTACCTCAAGCTCGGCCAAATACACCTTTAAACTTTGTTCGGTAGTTTTTACATGATGCATGCGCAAAATGAACTAGACAAACGGACAGACAAAAATTCCAAAAACCATCTTGATATGTTCTATTACTCATCTTACGTGCCCCACACCAAAAAAAAAAATCTTGCAAATATCTTCAATGTACAGACACGCCAACTTTACAGTTTTATTATATGTATAGATTTGTATATGTATTCCTACTTTTGCCATGAAGCAACATCTCAACCATTTGGAAGAGGTGTTCACTTTGATTGTTTTTATTCCCACAAAGAAAACATTTTTCATTTATTTTTTTACTGAGGATGATAAAGGGTTAAAAGTGCAGTACCAGTAGACAAATCCATCTTCTATCTAGTGCACGTTCATAGCAATAACTCTTTACACAATGCCATCGGTGCAATTACATTATGTGACTGAGAAACCCTGATTGGAGAAATTTAAGGTCTGTTAAAGTTGTGTGTGTTTGCAGGTTCTTCTGTGGGTCTTTTTACTCCACCCCCACCTCCATCTCCACCTCCATCTGCTTGGAAAGAAAATGTGGCAGAATGTGTTATGACTCCGATAGAGGCAAATATTTTTTACCAACCAAAAATATAAATAAATAATAATGACCAGAAAGAATAATAACCAGTAACAGCTCTGTTCCTAAATGAAGCCATTTATTTCTGGTGAAGGATGGAAGTGAAGGGCAGTGACAGCTCAGTGGTTAAGCGATTAAGATGTTGGAATTCTGGTCCGAAGGTCATGAGTTTAACCCCAGCACTTGAGCAAATCCCTTAACCGCTTATTTTTGTAAGTGAGATAAATGTCAGTAGCCCTGGATACGGGGCATCTGCTAAAATGCCATGAATGCAAGTCTGAGTTAAGACGCTTGCAGCGTTAGCGGCTTGGACATGTACGTATGTATAACCTGCGGGTCATGTAATGTGTTCAGTTGTTTGTTAATGAAGCAAGTTGTTATTTTCTCTCTAGAGCCAGGTATGTGTTCCCACTAGCCCCCCCAGATTCCTGCTGTCTTCAAAAGACAAAAAAAAAAAAAAACCTTCCTGAAATCTCCTTCTGTAACCGGATCCTTGACTTTCTGAATAGAAGAGCCAAGAGTCTAGAATAAGGATGAATCCATGGTTGCGACTTTATTCCTCGAGACCAAAGACCAAAGACAGCCCGAGTTCGGTTTTGGTTGCAATCATGCAGAGAGGAGGTGAAGAAACAACAAGCCGTTTCTTAATGTAGACACAACACATAAGACGGTCATTGACTAGAGCAGGCCCTGTAGCGATGTCTTTACAGCGCACATTAAAGGCAGTCAAGAGCTCCACGTTCCTTGATGTGCACATCACAGCGGACCTTCCTCTCTCGGACGTTCTTGCCGCACTAAAGGAAGCTCAGTGTAGCCGATAATTTCTGCGTCGAACAAAAAGAGCAAATCTTCGCCAGCTTCAGCAGCTGTATCGCCTGCTTGGTGAGCGGGGAGTCATAGCGCCCTGTGCCGGATTAGGAAAATATTTGCTCATTCACAAAGCCAATCAAAACAATCTGACATAATCTTCACCCAGCTGGACCAGAGGAGGTTCGTTGAGCGTTTTCACACTCACCACCCAACAACTACACCTACTTGTCACAAATCCTCTCACTTTTATCGTGATGTTTTGTTTGAACATTCTGATCCTACCTCCATTTCATCATTTCTACAATATGTCACATAAATGTGTCCAGCTTTTAATTTGATTATATGAGGGTGAGTCAGAAATTATCTGCACTGTTGTGACAGCGCTTTCTGTTCAGTTCAAGGCTCCTGTCTCCCCAGTCACTGCTGTGCAAGTGTGAGCGTATTCCATCAGTAAATCTGTAACTGCGGTGCGAGCAAAAATGGACGCCCCACTTGTGATTTGCACAAAAGAAGAGCAGCATGCAGTGATTTTTTTTTTTTTATTATTATTTTTTTTTTGGACTATAGGTGTACCTGGTGTTGAAATTACCCACGGAGTAGCATAAACAGAAGCGTTTGGATATCTGCAAACAAACTTTGGTCCGATATGCTAGGGAAGGTGTAAAAGTTAAGTTCTCTTAAGGAGAATCATTACTGGTGACGAGACACGGATTCATCACTACGAGCCTGAGAGTAAATGTAGAGTATGGAGCAGAGAAAATCGCCGACGGTGAAAATGTTCAAAAGTCAACCATCAGCTGAAAAGTCATGCTTACATTTTTCTGGGATTCTCAAGGGCCAGTATTGGAACATTAACAGGAAAAAGGTTCAACAATCAACAGGGCTCGTTACAGAGAGACATTAAAAAGCTGAAGCCTGAACTTGGGATTGAATGCAGAGGACCGATACCTAAGGGCGTCGTAATCTCACATGTACGTCCGCATACTTCTGCCCACACTGTCGACACTCTGCACACATCGTCCCTATAGTCCTGATCTCGCTTCATAAGCCTTTCACCTGTTTGGTCCCCTGAAAGGATGAAGATTCACTTCTGATGAAGGAGTGAAGACAGCGGTATATTCGTAGCTCGCAGCTCAGCCTAAAGTATTCTTTAATGAAGGAATAAGAAAGCGTCCATTTTACAGATGGACAAGGTGTAATGAAAAGCAAGGGGATTATGTCGAAAAGTTATATATTTGTCTTTTCCGAACATTACTTCAAATAAATTCTACTGCCAGAGTAATTTGTACATTCACCCTCTTGTGTCTGTCTCGTTCATTGTAACTTTCTAAGCCCTAGTTTCCTTCATGTCTACTCTACCACACACAAATGTCCCCCCCCCCCCGCCCCCCTAGGTATTATTTTAACTTACCTATACACTTTCTATAATGAACATGATTATAATTTGAACAGACAGCTCCTCAGTTTTGCATCAATGCTGAAGCAAAGCCATAATGTTCCATCTCACTGTATATATACGTATACATCAAGGGCAGCGAAATTGAATTTGATTGATTCGATTGCTGCTGGAGAGAAATAGAAAGAGAGAAAGGACAGGACAGAGAAAGAGAGATAGTCACAGGGGGAAAAAAACAGAAATGTGTGTGAGAGAAAGAGCAAGGCGGAGGAAGACAATAAGCTAGAGAGCATGGGAGATAGAGGGTAAGAGCGGATGGGTGACATGCTGCATGAGAAATGAGAAATGCATCCTGTCTAATAACGTCAGGATGATTTTTATGCAGTGTATGCACCATGTTTGTGTGTGTGTGTGTGTGTCTGCAATCATTAGACCGCTAAGCTTAATCCTCAGTTATGAAATAGGTACTGAGAAGTCATTTATTAAGTCGGTGTGTAATTCTTATCTTACACACACACACACACACACACAAAAACACACACATTTTTTTTCCCTCTGAAAGACAAACCTGATTTCTGTTTGCTGCTTTCTTTGACATTTTCTCACGTATCTTGCTTGTGCCCCACATTTACACCACTGTAATCAAATAAATGTTACAGATGTTTGAAGGGGAAAAAAATCCTGCTAAATATCATGTCCTTGTCTAAATCCGAGCACCTTGGTAGAGATTAAACTTCAGTAAATCCTGAAGAAAAAAAAGAGCTACAGGCCACTCTAACTACTCGTCCCATCTCGTGCGCTGGGAATTTTCGATCCGTTTTCGAGCCGCGCGTCTTCCGCAGAAGGTCGGACATCTGTATCATCGGATATTTACTCGGCGCGACCCGCGCAGACTCGGATACACTCGAAACAGAACGTTATATTTGAAGTGTGACAAACTTTTCTTCAGGAGGGATTAGCAATTTCAGCTTCATATAACACCTCTGGCTGCCCTTTTCACGATCCAATCAAAGTTCAATCAGGTGTGCGCTCATAGTTCTGCTGTCACCGCGGATTGGATTACTCTCTTGTTTTATTTTCAGCTGAAGAGCTCTCAGAGAGCGAAGGCTTTAGATTCAGGGTTCGTCTGTGTTTATAACTGTACATGTGGAGAGGTAAAACTTCACCAGCACAGATTTATAACAGTTTTTAAACCGTGCACTGTTGTTCGATAAAACAGAAACCTCAGTACACAGGACATGAAGTAAAGCTAGCGTCAGTCGTAGCTGCTCTGTGAGTCATTGCTGTGGCGTTTACTTTTTACTCCCTAAGGCTTAAACACCTCTGCGTATAACATAATGAATCACCGCTAACATACGAAACTCGAGACTGACTCAGTAAAGTGCAGATAGCATGGAACTTCATCACAGTTTAAGTTTCTTTTCTTTTAGACCACGTCCATTTGCTGTGCTGTGTTTTATCTGGTGTGCATTTCCTACCCAATGAAGTGTGGCGCTCCTACAGTGCCTAACCACCTTTCAAACAAGAATTAAGCATGATACCTCAATGCTTAATTCAAATTTATCACACCTACAGTCATGCTACAGTACTGTATATCCGGCAGCACAGTACGACCTGGAGTGTGATATTGCTTGTATACAACAGTTCCACCAACACCAACAGATTGGTTCATTATCAACCGATTATGATTCGTTTCTTATATTTAACCAGTTATTTTGCTCCGCCAACACATATCCTTCACACAGATGGCAGGAATAACTAACCATGAGCAACCGTTGACAGTTGAATTAGTGAAGTGAAGTAGTTTTAAATTCTCACCGGTATGAGATGAGGAGAATAAAACTTGAAGGTGGTGGACAGTTTTGAAATCGTTCAAGTTTCTCTCTATATTTCCACTTATTCCACTTCAGGATAATCAGCTCTGTTAAATTTTAGGTTCTAGGGTTAAATCCCAAATAGTGTTAAATGAAAAGCTAGTGCACAAACCACTGAAAGAACTGCCCTTGATTAGGTGTTGGAATTTAGCCTTGTGTTAGGAGCTACTTAGCTTTGTATCAGTAAATATAAGAATTAAGAATATTAAGAGTTAAGAATGATTTAGAAGCAATTATTAAGAAGTCAGTGTTTTTTTTCTTTGTTTTAATATGACAGTGTTTTCATATTTATGTTTTTGCTGAAAGTGCTTCTGTGACCGGTTTTGAATGTGGGTTTTGGCAGCCAGCTGCTCTCTCCTCAGTAGAGAGGACCGTACACCCCCACTCTCACCCATGCTGTGACCCACACTTAGTGTAACTCACCTGTGATGTGGAGTGGTACAGTACATTTGAGAGTTAAATGTCCCAGTGCTGTTTCTGTCTATTATCACCACTCACGAAATTCCTCTGGTCCAATCAGATTACTTGGTCGGTAGCAACTGTTGTATAATAATAACAATTATAACAAGGATCCTATTTTAACTTAAATGTTATTGACTTCAGTAGATGGACACGAGAAAATTCTCCGGATGAGATTGGGAGACGGAGACAGTAAGCTGGGAGAGATGGTAGTCAGAGAAGTATCACTTGGTTGATCAGTAGTTGGTCATTAACAAACTAGCTAGCTGATCCAACTTACTTGCAGGTCTGGCAAATGTATAAACCTTATGGATTATATGAACTTGCAGGAGCTCTAGTCAGATTTTGTTTTTTGTTGAGGAAGAAGAACTGTGTAAGTTGAGTCACAGTCACCTGACTGACCACTTTGCCAAAAAAAATAAAAATAAAAAAGGCTTTGTTTACTTTGGAATTATATATCTATACTCACCAACAACTTTAATAATAGGAACACCTACTGTAAACATTCATGCAGTAAGCACAATGTATAAACTCATACAGATACAGGAGAAGAGCTACAAACAAATGTGATCTCGATGACTTTACCTGTGGCAGGGTTGTTGGTGTCAGAGGGAAATGGTTTATGCATTGCAGAAACTCAGTCTTTCAGTCTCGAGTCAGTATAAACTTTATTTTAAACTGCTGACTCAATATAGACAAACAATGATAGTTTGTCTGAATTTTTTTTTTTTTTTCTCTCCCAAAATGTTTAAATACATTTTTATTATTGTGAATTGCAGATAAATGCAGCAGTTACACGATATAGCGGTTTCAGCAACACCAGAATAATGTGGCAAGACCAGGCCCAGGCCACATTGCTAATTACATCTTAAATCTCATTGGTCAGAAGGTCAGTCGGTCAGTTTTCTGTAACATCAGCGTTCCAGAGTGGCACAGCAGGAGAGTGTTCATCTTTACATAGCATAAGTTCAAGAGAGAATAGATTGATCATGCTTTCTGGAACCATATATATTTTCTTTCTCCTGTCAACTACAGGAACACTAGCCAATCTTTGGCTTCATGCATGTGGAAGTGGGTGTATAGCTCTTACTCGTTCAGATCCTGAAAACACGAGCGTGAGCAACAATTCAGAAAGAAGTACATGCTAGAATTCACCCTGTCAAGTTGGTATCTTGTACCGTAGGGCAGAAGAGTGAGAAGATGTTTGTTTAAGATTTATGGAGGGAGTCTCTAGTATCAGGCTTTTTTTCACTATGTTAAGAAAAAAAAGAAAATAACCTGGTCAGGGTGCAACTGCTTATGTGTCACTGATGTTCTACAGTGTGAAGCCTAACGATTAATGAATAATAAACATGAATTGTCATTAATACATTATAAGAACAAATAATAATAATAATAATAATAATAATTATTATTATTATTATTGACAAATTGCATCACAACGTTGTCTTTCTAAAAAGCACATTCCCAGGTTAACAAGTTTCTT
Organism: Heterobranchus longifilis; assembly: GCA_028570985.1. Classification (NCBI taxonomy): domain Eukaryota; kingdom Metazoa; phylum Chordata; class Actinopteri; order Siluriformes; family Clariidae; genus Heterobranchus; species Heterobranchus longifilis. The sequence continues at coordinate 5,888 of JAOVVB010064547.1, read as the reverse complement.
AAACAAGCCTGGTTTTTCTTACAAGCTTGACGATAGTTCGACAGATTTGCACCATAATCAGAATACCAGGTACACATGGTACAACTACAAGCTTTTCCTTTAAAACCAATGTTTAACAGAACCAGTTTCACTTTTTTTTCACTGGATGTGTAATCTATTCTTAGTTCAAACAGATCATGCTTTATTTAGCGACTTTTTCTCTATTCTGATTCACATTACGTCCATGGTACGACGTGGTTTTCGTCTTTTTCAGTCATCTCACATTCTTTGCACCTCCACCTCCGCCATACCGGGATTTCTTTAAAGACTTAGAGTTTAATTTGTAAGTTTCCCCAGACCTACTGTATGTAAAGCAGAACTACAAAAGATAAATGTGAATCCAAGCACGAATGGTGAAAACCGTCGCTTCACCTCATATGATTTATTGAACTTTCAAGTCCTGATAGAAATATCATAATTATAAGGTGAGCGCACTTATACTCCACTATAGTATTGGAAATACAACTCGGGAGCTTTTAATATGAGCCCTGACTTTTCAGGTTGGGCCGAAAAACTAAACAAATTAAAAAAAATGTAAAAAAAAAAACTCTGATTCCAAATTGAGATTGTTTTTTTTCTGCTCTCTAGTGCCACCTAGAGCAGCATTTTGTTCTGCTTCTAGTGAGAGGATTCCAAATGGAGAGTGAATGTGGTTCGTTTTTAAACTAGTACAGATGCGCGATTTCTACAATACTCAGCAAATCAGGGTGTGTTGCTTTAAGAAAGCTGTTTTATTTACATAATGTCTACAAAATGTATTTGTATTTCATGCTTTTTTTTGTATTATATTTTATTTACAGAAAAAAACTTAAAAAATTGTATCATGTTAAATTAAAAGATTAAATAAAACATTTTTGCAGCACCTTTATTGCTACCAGTCAGATTGTAATTTTTTTTTTTTTAAATGGGGAAAAAAGATAAAAGAAAAGATTAAAAAAAGGATACAAATTCAGAATATCTGTGTTCCCTGGTATCTTTATATCAGGGTGACATTACATAAAGCTGCCTAATAATGAAATGATTTATTTGTAGTTTATCCCATGATCCTTGAAGAGTTTGACAGAAAAATGAGAAGTCCAGTTTTTGCAACTTTGAGAATTTTTTTTTCTCCAAACGTGTTAAAAGGGTGTTAAAAAGCACAAATGCTAAAATAGCTGTGAATTGTGAATAGCTTTCTGACATAAAGTACAGTAGCAGTCTCATGCTTTAATTGTGGTTTCGTAATGAATCAAAGACAAATAAGTGGCAAAAAAATTAGATCAAAGAAAACAAGTGTTGAAATTTCTTTTTTTTTCGTTATTACAAAGATTGTTGAAAATTACGAGAAACATTCTACACAATAAAAAAAACTTAAGTATACAGCATCGTCAGCCTCCTCCTCTCCCAATTTCAGTTTCATTCCAGTCCATTAAGATTAATTACATCTACTTTATAGCACAGTGAAATCCTTCTTTTTTTTTTTTGTCATATCAGAGTTAGGAAGTAGAGCACAGAGTCAGCCAGGATACAGCACCCCTGGAGCTAGGGCTAATGGTCGTGCTCATGGGCACAACAGTGGCAACGTCTTGGTGTCCCAACCTCCCAAACCATAACCCAGAGCCTTAACTGATTGATCCACTACTCCTCCCGAATTTCTCTGGTTTTAAACAGTGTGTGGAACCACCATTGGATTTCAAGTCCAAAATCTCGAGAAACATTAACTTTTAGTAACATTACAGTAATATCTGACACAACCAGACAACATGGATGCAACAGCTTTCCACGTACCGTAGGTGCATCTCGTGTCTCTTTTGCATGAATCGCTTGTGCATAGTTTAAGCTTTTTGATGTTATTCCTCTACCTCACCACGATGCTTACACTACAGTATCGCACATAGTTTTGGTAAGTATATAACATGGTGTTCGAACAACATCTAAATCACATAACAGCCTACAGTATTTCACAGACTGTATAGCAGACATTATGCGACAAATAGACGTCATTTATTACAGTTGGAAAGAACTGCAACAGCAGTAAAAATCCTTTTCTTGGCTTCACCATTTTGTCCGAAAAAACTCATTAAACAAATTTAAAGCACTCACGTCAGCTGCAGTGTTGAACAGGAACTCATTTACAGCATACCTTTCACGAGACCCAGTTTTAGATTTTAACTTGACGGTATGTCATCGGAGCAATGCTTAGTTATTTATTAGAACACAATCTTCAACATTAAGGACGTTTATCCCAAGCTGGCTTTTATTCTGCTGATGCGCAGCATCTGCGGCTCTTTGGAAATGTGCCATTGTTTGCTCTCAGAAGTGGAAGTGTGATCAGGAATACCTTATCTCAGGACTATTAGCTGTGTTAATATTGTCACAGGTGAATAATTGATGAAGCCTGATGGCATTCCGTTTCTCACGTCTTCCTTAAAGTTCCACTGAGAGAAGAAGCACGCGGATACACATTTGAGACTCGTGACTCTCTTCGCTCATAAATATTCAGGGAAGGTCGAACTTTGGAGCGTTTCGAGATTTTGGTTTGATTGACAGCCCGGGATGTTGGACAGCATCAGCAGCATGCGTTAAAAGAGGAACAAAGTGAGTAGACTGCAAATCCAAAGTCTTACACACACACCTTGCGAAAGGGGATACTTAAGCAAGCCGTTATACATCTGTACTTCTTCACAACCCTCTCAGGTGATGAGGGTTCTGCTTAATCATCACTTCAACTCAATTTCCACAGTGTTCTCGCTGCGTGGAATTTCTTCATTCTGGATCTGGAGCCGCATGAGGTGTGTGAGGCGCCTGATAGAGCTTTACACATTCCTCTTACCACACACTCTGACTTCTGAGCCACTGCTGAGAAAAAACATATAAAATACACAGCCTACCTGAATTTAGTGGTCTGCGGCTGTTTCTTATACAAGTGTGTGTGTGTGTGTGTGTGTGTGTGTTATAGAAGCTTATACGACGCATGCCAATCTCGTCCGCACATGACACGTTCGATAAAAGCATCATCGAACATCATCGTCTGCACTACTTTTATGTTGGCAGGTTGTTAGCAAAATCAAAATATCATGATCGATACGATGGGTTTCGCCGCAAAACACGATAAACACTTTCAATCATTCTGGCAAATTATTTTCTTGTGACTCTCAGAAAACACATAAATACTGTATATCAGTACGGAATCCTTTTCACAACCTTTGAAAGAAAATAAATAGTTTTTTTTTTTCTTAAAACTGAAAGAATGTATTTATCTCATTTTGTCTCATTGTGTATTTTAGAAACATCGTGAAGTATCACAGGAATTCTTTTTTTGTTATTTCTCCTACCCTCAAGATCAAATTTGACAGTTCTCATCCCAATTTCAGGCATTTCAGAAATCTCCTTAATTGTTTTCTTTGCTTAATACAGTCCAATAATTTGACCCATCTGAAACACAGTAACATCTTTTCCACAAACACGGGATACACAGGTCTTCACCATAGAGTATCCAAACCGTTGCTAGTGAAATGAGGGTTGTAGCTCAAACACACAGTAATCAGTCCTGGAATTATTTGATTCACGGCCTGTACGTGTTTCCATATATATATAATATTTTTTTTTAGATGTGCACAGTGGCGTGGTGGTTAGCACTGTCGCCTCACACCTCCAGGGTCGGGGGTTCGATTCCCGCCTCGGGTCTGCGTGCGTGGAGTTTGCATGTTCTCCCCGTGCTTGGCGGGTTTCCTCCCACAGTCCAAAGACATGCAGATTAGGTTAGTCGTCGTTGTTGTTGTACTAGACCCTGTGCGCTATGGAAAATCAATAGAAATGTTTTAGGGAAAAGAAAGAAAGAAATGAAATCCTACAGAAGGAGCCGATCTTCCCATAGAGTTAATCAGCATGACTTCTGTGATGACAGCCTCATTACTTTTGAATATGAGTTGGAATGTGAGCGATTCATTCTGACCACAGTCACATACCTCATTATAAAAAGGTGTACACAAACCTAATGTGTTTTTTTTTTTTCTTTTCTGTTCTAGTTATTGGTTGCTGTATCGCATTAGAGCCGGAGAAGGATCCGACATGCTTTGTCAGCCATGTAGTGATGCTCCAACACTGTAAAGCCACACGCCTTGTTGTACTGTATGTGATTAGACGTGTTTCTGATGACTTCGTTTGCCCCTTAGTGTCTGCACTTTATCTGAACTTCTTTTCTTTTGGAATTTCAGTGATGTGTGTATCACATATCTGACATTGCCATTCCTGGTAAATAGATGTTTTTTTTGTTTGTTTGTTTGTTTTTTTCAGCTTCTACTGGGTTTGTCTAGTACAGCTAGAAATATTGAGGATGTGTGTGTGTGTGTGTGTGTGTTTCTTGCTGATGCCTAATGCAGTGAGACAGGTCTTGTTGTTCCCCTTGTCAGTCATCCCATCTCTCTCTCTCTCTCCAAATCCCTCCTTATCCCACTCGTCCCCAAGGTGCTGAAATAGCCTGGAGATTCTCTCTCTCTCTCTCTCTTTTATGCACACACACACAAATCTCTCCATCCTCTTGTCATCGTTTTAATCTTTTCTCTCTCTCTCTCTCACACACACACACACACACAGCCACGCAAGTTCAGTGATGTGTCGAGCACAGTGATGAGTGTCTGCCCTCCAGCTCCACCCTGCAGCCTCGTCGTGTCGTGTGAAATAACTCCAGTAGACGTCGTAAGTGTGTTGCGGTGCTCTTACGTCAGCGCGTGCAGTTTCACCGAGTGGAGCTTCGGCACTGCAGGTTTCCTTTAGAGCTCCTTCCTTTCATAGTTCCAGCTTCTCACTCACTGTTGGATACAGAGCGGGAGCCGTGAGAGCCGTGTGCTCCCTCAACTACTGAGCCGGATCACAGCCTGAACTGCATTACAGACACAACCACCCACATCACCACCACCATCTCCCCAGCAGGAACACTAACGCTGTATGACATTTTTCTGTAGTTGTGATTGAGTTGGGATGTCACCACTCTGCTTTGCGGCAATGACCATTAAGCATTATATAAATAAAGTTAGATTGAACGGAATCTTTTTGAAAGTCAGAATGACTGAGGGAGATTCTGTTGAACCAACTCCGATTGGCACAATGTTGCACCAGAATATCAACCGTTATTTTCAGCAGGTATTTTGCAGGGTCCCCGGGGGACCCAGCGGTTAGCTCTCAGTGCCCTTACTGCTGTGGCCCGGATTCCAGTCACGGAGTTACTTGCAGGAAAAAAAAAAAAAGCTAGCATCAAAAGTAATGAGCATCAGTAAGGCGATTCTAGGATCAGACCTTTACAGTAGTTTGGCTCAGCTTCTGTTGAAAATGTTACACGTAAAGTTTTTTGCTATGAATGCCCTGCTATTAACATCAATATTAGAATTGCTATTACTTATTCTACAAATTAGAATAAGTAACATGATTTCTGTGCCACAATTATTTGTTTATTTATTTATTTATTAGAGGGTACACGAGGGTCCACCCACGTGCAGATCCTAACGCCTGCGTGCTAGCATAACCTGCGTATGGAGTGTGCAGTCGACTTGCTGCTGCTCCTCACACTGTTCCAATGTTTTGTCAGCTTGACGTGCACGCTGCCTACTCTTACATTCGGTAAGGAACGCCTGTGAAATGCCCACAGTATGGCACAAAAGCCGTTGATGACACGGCCTACTGTCTGACAGCGAGGGACACCAGCTACTCTGTTTATATACAGTATATACATATACAGTACAGGCCAAAAGTTTGGACACACCTTCTCATCTATCTGTCAGTGTGTTTCCTTTATTCTCATGACCATTTACATTGGTAGATTCTCACTGAAGGCATCAAAACTATGAATGAACACATGTGGAGTTATGTACTTA
>JAOVVB010064536.1:0-14212 GCA_028570985.1 Heterobranchus longifilis | reverse complement strand
AGAACGGTAATAAATTGGACACAGCAAATGAAAACGCCATTTTCTGCGTCGATATTTTGGTTAGTGTGGACTTTACGCCAGTGTAACTAAGATAAACCTTTATTTATTTCTTTATTTGGCACAACTGAAATACACAAGACAAAATACAAACATCAAGGAAAAGTGCGAGGTCGAGACAAGAGACCCGAATGGGCCTACACTCTAAAACTATACCGTGAAACTAAAAAACCTAAGTGTATGAAAAGAAGATGGACATATTTATGAAAACGTAATATTAAAAATAAAAAGAAGAAAGAGAAAAGAAGAAAAGTAAAAAACAAAAAAAAACTTTATGGCATGGTCAATCAGAAAAGTCCCTAATCTGTATCTGCAGAGGGTGAGTGGAGATAAGTGGATGTCCCTGTTTCGAAACTTACGTCTCCGTGGTGCGACCAAATATCGAAACAGCTTTAGTATCAAACTAACTAGTTTCAACTTATCGTTTAGTGCAGACTTTCCACCCTGACTTAAAACAGAACCTACACACAGCTGCTGCAACAGGCTGCAGGTGGTTCGACTGGGAATGAGTTTATTCTAAAAGCCATAAAATATCTAGAAGTTCATGTCAAGAGTGAATGTTGTCTGTGATGTGCTTTCTGGTAAACAGTGCAATGCTTTTGATTTTTGACCTTTATGGACAGATAACCATCTTCTCAGAGGCGAACGCAGTCATATGAGAGTCTATGGCGTGTTTATTACTCTCGGTATGAAACGGTTGAACATGCCGGTGGTTTCAGTGGGTTAGTCTGGTGCACACGGGAGAGCTCTCACCTTTACATCGCGATGAATCACATTGTTGTCGTGGCAGTACCGAAGTGCCTCCAAAATCTGCCTCATGTAGTGGCTGAAAGCAGAAACAGACAAGAGGGAGATAATTTAGGGCATCCACAATTTGTTGTTTATTTCAGGCTTTATTAATATTTAAAATGTTCCGCCCACAGTTCCCAGACTGTGTGTCCTACCTGGCCACGGCTTCGCTGTACACAAACCCGGCATCAGCTCTCTTCACTATTTCAAAACACAGGTCTGCTCCATCCATACTGAGAACAAGGAGAGGAAAGGAGGGAAAAAGTCAAAATTAAGTCTCCATCAGTTGACTAAAGAGCAGCTCAACCAGCATCTCTCAGAATAATATTTAAAACAGAGTGCATAAATCTGCATCCGTCAGGAAGCCATTTTATGACCCGCTGTCACTGGCGTAAACACAGAGGCACTATATTTTCATTATAGCACTTTTCAGCCCGTAACAATCCCCAGGGAAGCTTTCAGGAGGATATGAGATACAGATTCACAACATAAAACCCACACAGAGGAAACAAATTAACCAGACGAGTTGATTAAGAAAATGATATCTACAGCAAGAGGCCGGGAGGGAGAAGCAGAGAGCTGCTCCCTGATTCTGCAATGTTTCCTATAGATTTATACTGCGTATATTTAACACTGATAAAGGTCTGCAATCTAATTAAATCTGTCAGATTCAGTATAATTGTGTTGCTAGTTGCCATATAAAGGTCTGTAATTTCTGCATGTATAATTCATATAAATAACCAATGAAAAAGACAAAAGTTTTAATTAACCTCAAACTAAAAAATGTACTACTATAGATACATATAGGGCTGGGTGGTATGATGAAAAAAAATAGGGTATTAATAATTCATATTTGGGGAAATATCAAGCATAATGATCTCTTTATGTATTCCTTTCCAACAAAACATATGCAAATATACCATCAATACTTGATATTTTGCCCAGGCGTAGATCTTCAGATATATACCTAAACACCTTACTTTTCACACATATTTTTGTTTCTGTGAAGGCCCCTAATACGTCTGTAACCACTGAAATGAGGGGGCTGGTCCTGTTGGCGATAAGGTGTGAAATTACCAGCCGCAACCATCCGCCAGCTGCTGGTAAATTTAGTGTGTTGCTGTTAGATTTGTCTACTTAAGCAGAGAACCACACGCAATCTATATAATGTGTTCACTCTTAGCTGAAGAGAAACTGTGTCTGGTATGTGAGACTGATCAGCAGCTGTGGTGGTGGAGAAACAAGGTGCTTCCTGCCCTGGTTAACAACAAATAAAAAATATAATATCAAACTCTAAAACGCTGCAGCACAGACTTACAATTCAAAGACCATGTAGAGCATGCCATCAGAGCTATAGGTCTCCAGCAGCTCCACGATGTGGGGGTGTTTCAGCATGTGGCAGATACTGGCCTCTCGCTTCAGATCTGCCGGAGAGAAATTAGACAGGGGAGACATTATTCACATCACACACTCCAGAGTAATTATAGTCCAGCTACAGGATGTGTTACAGGTGTTCAATTTGATCTGAATGTCTCATTCCCTGGCTAGTGTTAAAAAGTTTTGTTTATTGTTAATATAGCATTAACTGTAATAATAACTTCTTAGATGTATGGCAAAGACATGGCAATGTTATTGTTACAATGACTTTAATCCCCAATGTGGAGCACATGTGGACCTAAACCGGAGAGAAAAACAGCCTTAAAAGTAATATGTGACATTTAATGGCGTCAGTAAACTAATTCACTGCATTTATTCCAGAGCCAGTGGACACAGATGTGCTCAGCCACTCCTTTTAATCAGGTGCTGGTTGGCTGAAGAAACAAAGTTACACTGTAAATCTCTGCTGCACACTGAAACAATCTAACTGATTTATATTTTTAATTTCCCAGTCAAGGACCTAATGTACTTTGTGGCATTAGTAGTTCCAGTGTTTAATGTCTGAATCCCCTTGTAGGAATATTTGTCATTTTCCAACCACTTACTTTATTTTATGCTACTAAATGTCAGCACGGAGGAACAGATATGGCTTTGGGTATAATATACAGAGCTATGGACAGATGAGGCGGGAGCAGGGCTCCTACAGCTTAAGGAGAGTTAGATTTAAGACTTTTTTTTAACGCCCCTCGGAATGAAATTTAAGACCAATTTCACAAAATTGAAGAAAAAACAAACATGAACCAACACCAATTACTTAGGATTAGGGTAAAACATGACTTTTTTGATCTATGAAAAAAATGTGCAGGCAATTTCAGAGTCCAGAAACTCTGGTCCTCCTCTCGTTCTGTGATGCGAGAGGCATTCGGTAAATTATATTTAAAATAAACAGATGTTACCAATTATTTTTGCGATTTGACATAATAATAATAATATCGTACTTCCCATGTTTTAGTATTTTTAAGACTTTTGAAACATTGCTTTAAAATAATTTAAGACCAATTTAGGCCTCATTTTTAGATTAAAGATTTCAATGCCTTTTAAGACTTTTTAAGGATCTGCGGGAACCCTGTGGGAGGTGCTAATACGACTTTGTAAAGCTCAGAAAGCTTTTGTAAGGACGATGCTGCGGCACACAATAGTGTTATAGCAGCATACCAACTGAATAACTGCACCTATAACAAATACAGCCTGAGCAGAATTAGTTTTGGGGGCTTTAGCACCTGCCTTGTTCGGTTAAATCAAAGTGTTATCTTTATTTTAAATTGTATCCTTATTGAAGGGAGGAAGGCACTATGAATGCACCCAACTCACTCATGTAAACTAAATCATTTAGAACAGTGGTTTTCAGAGTGGGGTCCTTGAGGGGCTTTATAGGGATCGCCAGTATTTATTTTCACTATAAATCCATCCATAAGTAACACTGATTGTATGACAGAATGTATGACTATTTTGGTCATGGGTTTCATACACTTTCTGTAATAAAACATAAAGACAAAAACCCTGTCAGATGGGGGACCCTGGGACAAAATCTTATCAAATGGGGGTCTGTGGTCTAATTTGTGTCAGTTTAGGGGTCCTTGACGTGAAAAGGTTTGAGAGAACCACTGGTTTAGAAGACACCAGATTAACTTTGGGTGAGGAATATCTGAAAAAGAAAGACTCTGCTGAGATGCTCATTTGTGGTTGTTTGGTGCCTTGTTATATCATTTCACGTCCCTTGAGGAGATGAAAAGCAAAGCAGGCCACCCTCCTCTTTTCACACCACAACTTCACCACCAGAGGGAGTCACAGAGCATTTCATCTGCACACAGAGGGATTCCATTCTTTATAGACACTGAGCAGACATGGCGAGTTTTCACATGTTGGGCAGACAGATAAGCATCTAACAAGCTGGTATCTAACAGAAAGACAAGTTAACACCAGATGTAGCGCCACTAGAATAACATTTTAATTGCACATTTAAATGCACATCTGGCTCGCACTCATCTACATCATCCCCTCTCATCATCACCCAGATGACACTGCAAATACAATTACAGCATGACTCTGTGCTTTGACTGCCTCATTAAAGACGACTACACTGAAGGGGAAACAGCGCTAAGAGGAGTGGACGGTCTTCTCTCTTTAAAGAAAAGGAAATATTGAATAGAACAACTGGAGAGACACGTGCTAAAACAGAGTTAACGTGGATTGCTGAGGACGGCTGACAGACAGAATGTGCTGTTGTTGAGCTCCTCACTCCATAAAAACCTCATTTACACACTCCACTCCCCATCTGCAAGTCTACTGATCTTTGTGTGTGCGCGTGTGTGTGTGTGCGTGTGTGTGTGTTCATTGTGTCGTGACAGACCAGTATCATTATGCAACACAGAGAAATGACGCTGTGTCCCCACTACAGAGCCCCCATTCTACTGTTCCTTTGCTTTCATTATTTCTCTCCTCTCCTCTTTACGCTTGTCCTCGGCCCGTCTCATTGAGTATCTATTCTCGAACGTAACAATGCTGCCCAGTGTCCGCACGGCAACGAGGAAACCAGTCAGACTGAGCGAGGGAGCCAGAGAGGCCTGGAACGGCCTGAATGAAAGCAATGCCACGCACTGGGCTTATTCCAAATCAGTTCTCACATGGAAGGATGCTACGCTATTTTGATTTGTGATGCAATGTTAAGGTCCCCCTCCAGACACGTTTTAAAGTATGTAAAAATACTCTGCAATGATTACTACTTGTTTTTATAACATGGTTGTCCCACATAAATGACTGAAAAGGTGAAAAGGGGCTGGACGCACATCTATTTGAAGAATTCTGGATCTGGCCTCGCCCCGCCCACCACCTCCACTCGCGCTAAGGTTCAGACTCGCTTGGTGACTACATTCTAGCATTGACCGGTGAAAGAGAAGCGCGCATCAAGATGGCTAGATGCATCGGAGAGATTCAGCCATAGGCCTGCATGTTTGAGCCTCACGCCAGGTTCAGACTGGAGGCGGCGGGGCAGCTGGAGCCCCGCAGACCGGCAGCCGGAGCCCCGCAGGCCGACAGCCGGCTCGCGGACCTTCACGGATAGTTTTGAGGAAAAGGTCTTTCCATTTGTATCTGATGTACACGTCATGGCTGCGGGACAAAACCAGCTTCTAGTAATCACACTTTGATCGTGCGCTGGTGTTAGTTTGTCTGTGGTACTGATGAATTACATTTCCAATATGTTCATTAACTCAATGTACAATACACATCTAACTGATAATACTGCAAATTGCACTATATTGTATTTCCATGTTGATTGAGAGTGCTCACTAGTTCACCGTCTACATTCATCTTTATTACATTCTACAAATCCAGACACTCACTCGTTCTGCTTTTGTTCAGTCCTCCCAAACTCTTAATTACACCATTAATCATTTGCTCGTCCACCTCCCTCACATGCACAGATATATTCATACATAGCAGCGATGAATGTTTGTTACTCAGCTTGGAGCAGTTCTGCCTCTTTTTCCTTTTCACTCACATTTATGCTGACGCAGATTCTTTCTTAATAAGCCAAGGTGGTCCCAGGAAACCACTCTCCAAATCTGGCTGCACTCCAGTTCTCTACATTGCCACTGTGAGTGTCCGCTTGCTTATTTCTTCTCTTGTAACTTTTTTAAAAAATGTCAGAAATGTGGGTGTCAAAAAAGTTCTTTACCTAAGGTATGTTTGGTGAAACTTTCAGTGTTTCGCTCTTGATATATCGTTTCAGCATCGACGCTGCGATGCGTGCACAGTCACATCGCAGGATGTGCGATGTCTTCTTCCATGTGGATCTTTTAAGACTGCGACAACGTGAGCCGGAGCTGGCTCATGAGAATGAGCCGGCCGTGTAACATTATGTAAAGCTGTGGCGGATTTAATAAATAGTGTAAGAAGCTGAAAATGCTTGAATCGTCCATACTGTAACGCTGTAGTGGGACAACAGAGGGACAACAGTCTGCATTAAAAGACACTGCAAAGGTTAGCTTACCGGCGCTAAAACTGTTAGCCTGTAGCTAACTTTTTCAAACTCCACGGCCACTGCTGGAGTTGGAGATGACAGAGAAACAACAGCACTTGAAAATCCTCGTGCTTCCCTGAAGTCACCGTGTCGGTGTGTAAATGTGTTCCCCGTGAGTTTTGTAAACAAACAACGGACGGTAAAGCAACATGTCGGCACTTCATGGTGCTTTCAAGTGCAGCTCGGACAGTCACCGTGCAGTTAGGTGAACTTGTGGTGTTGTTGTACAGTTCCCTTCTGCCATCAGTTTGTTTGACTGTTGAAATAAGTTATTACATTTTAAATAATTTCAAATGTAACCATATAGCTTTAGTGTGGTACATAATATGGCAGTTATATCACACTTGACACCATGTAGCCTATCTTTTTAAAGAATTCTTTCAGGCACCCGGCAAGTACCCAAATGTAAATACTTGTACTTGTACTCGGTCTGGAAAAAAGTGGTATTGGTACAACCACTGTGTTTATGGTTAAATTGTTTACTAGAGCACAAAATATATTTGTTTTTTTACAAGAGCACAAAATTCTTCATAGATCTAGCCTCTTAATTATTTTGCTTTCAAAGTGCACCAGATTGATTCATTTAGAGGATGAAAATTCCTGAGGATATTTTGTCACATCGCAATATAGAGGCTATCGCAGGGAGAAAAATATTGCAATGTCAGTTTTTTCCAATATCGTGCAGCCCTACGTGCTAAATTAATTTAGATGCACATCAATATTCACTTGATATTTCAAGAACATTTGTTATGAAGAAAGTAAACAATGTCATAAAATGTGCTGCTGTAATGAGCTATTTCCATAACAAAACACTGGCAGAAAAACAAACTGAGACAAATCCATTTTGTATGGATGCAACAGATAGAAGAGGATATAAATGTGGTTTATTTACATTGTGTATTCCACATATCCTCTTTCTAAAGGGCTGCAGCTTGTTATATCTTTTTAAAATGATTATAGATATGACTTTACTTTTTTAATTAATCAATTAATTGTTGTCTACAGAACAAGTCATAACAATGCTCATTACAAATAGCCCTTTAAAGCCTTTAAATTCCAATGAAAAGCCAGAAAACACATTTCTTACAATGAGACAGATTAGAACAGCAAATCCTGACATTTGAGAAGTGACATGAGCTTCTCAGTTTGACAAACCCAACAATTAGGGCTGCACAATATTGGAAAAGAAATTACATGCAATATATTTTTCCCCTGCGATGTATATTACAATATGAAAAAAGTCTCCTACAGGAATTTTCACCCTCTAAATGCATCAATCTGGTGCATTTTGAGAGCAAAACTAAGAGAGAGAGGCTAGATCTATGAAGAACTTTGTGCTCTGGTAAACAATTTTATTTTGTGCTCTAGTAAACAATTTAATCATAAACACATTGGTTGTAGATATGAATGGTGACAACATGGAAAAAAGTAGCTCCCAGTATAACAGGGCTTTAAGTTCTCAGGCACCATAGAGGCATAGAGCAGTTTTAAAATCATATACTACTTCATTCACTACACGGAACACATTTCCTCCTGGACAACATTTCAGGCTTACAAATTGTTTCTTGCTTTAACCTCTGCAATAAGTATTGCAAACGAGGTAAATTCATTCACGGTCCCAGGAAGTGCTGAGATCTGGGTGTGCTTTTAACCTTCACCCCGGGGCCCTGAACTTTCAAAACTCAAGAGGCACCGCCATGGAGGAAATGCCCTCTGAGTGAAATGTCTCTACACTATAACGTTACAGTATGGAAGATTAAAGCATTTTCAGTTGCTTACACTATTTATTACATCTGTCACAGCTTTACATAATGTTACATGGCCAAACAGACAACCTGGCCAGCTGAGAGCCAGCTGTGCCTCACGGTGTTGCACTCTAAAAAGGTCTGTGTGGAAACAAACAAAGCATTGCATGTCCTGCGATGTGACTATTGTGTATCGCAATGCCGATGCTGAAACAATATATCGTGCAGCCCTACCAACGCTGCATTACTGTTATCATTCCCTGATTCATTTTCCATTTCAGGAATGCCTCTCTAACAATCACAAGCACTACCAATTATCTTTTTTAGACTTCTACATCCTTCTGGGCATTCCTGTCATCACAGATACTGTGGGCAAGCTAAATTGTTGACCATGCTTGGTGCAGCTGGCCAAAGGGTGAAACATGTTAGAGACCAACAACTTGATTCCAAATTTTCCAAGGTCACAAAAACTCTAATGAAATCATTTGGTGGATGATTTTTTTTTTTGAAAAAGTGAATACATTTAGTGTCAGGATAATTAAAACACACTAACGGTCAAAATTATTGACTTTGCTTTGGGAAACACTGATGTAAATCACCAATTCTACTGTTTCTCTTCCCTTGGGTCATTTCCTTGTCTTGCTGTTATTGGCTACCAGGCTAATCTCTGACTGGGGCAACACAGATGGCACGTAGTGAACGCCAACATTAGCACACACACACACGTGCGCGCATGCACACACGCACTCACGCACGCACGCACGCATGCACACACGCACGCACACACGCACGCACGCACCTATGATCTCTGTCTCCATCTCTCTCTCGCTCTCTCTTTTTTAGGCACACACACACAGGCCTCAGCATGACAAAGCACAAAACCACATGGTGAGACATGGCGTGCTTCAATATCACACGCATACTCACAACAACCTAAACAACACATACACACAAACAGGCAAACAAATGCAGCTCCAACATATTATTCATCTGGGTGCAGCATGTGTGACATTATGCCTCATTTATTTATGTGTGCGAATGCCATTATTCATCTGTGTGCGCCTCGGTGTTTGATATGTGATCCAAACAGCATTTGCAGATTATTCTCAAACATTTGTTGTAGCCCACAAGGAGAATGAGGCGGGTGGGGTTTGCATTACAGCACAGAAAAACGGTTCACAAGCTAGTTAGACTTTTCAAAGATGTAAGTCTGTTTAAAAGAATAAGTCTCTGTGATTAACAACATCCCTGACAACTATCCCCTCTTGTCCTGATTCTGATTTTAACCCCACCCATCTGGTGCTCCAAGTGCACGACAACAAACACTAAGATTTAATTGCAGCCACAGTTCAAACCAGGTCTGCGGCGTTCCTCACCTTCTGTGCTGAGGCCGGGGCTCGAGGTGAAGCTGGCCACATCGACGATCTTTACAGCAAACTGCTGGCCTGTGTCCCTGTTGATGCAGCGCCTCACCACGCTGAAGGGACCCCTGCAACACAAACACACATATGCTGAGTTTGTGACAGATACACAGACACAAGCCTCTGTGCATATATGATTTCTCAAATTCAAAACATAAGTTCAGTTAGCAGCACACACGTACACATAATCGCATGCACACGACCACACACACCAGCAGAGCGCAATGGGCAGACATAGTGCTATTTCTGAAAATATTCTGGATTTACAGTGGGTGGTTAGCTAGGCATCATAGCCATGCTCGTGCCAGTGGGAATTATAGAGCAGTGGTGGGCAGCACAGCTGTAAAAGCTAAAAGGAAAGCTTTATTATAGAGACCTGAGCAAGGGAGACCTACCCAACAAGTTTTATTTCTGGATAAATGGGGTGGCAAGAAGGTTGTTTGAACAGGATGCAAGTAATTCGCAAGATTTTGCATTGAAAGAAGTTTGCTCTACTCAAGGTTTGTGTGGCAGATTTGAGATTTCCAACAGATGTTTTTGTGTTGTGTTTTTAATAAGAAAACCAGCTCTGTAGCACAGGGAAACTTACATCGACAAAGTTCTTTCAATGAGACAATTCCCAGAAATTAACTTTTTTTTCTCTCCATATTAAAACCCCATACATAATTAATGTGGTTTAATCCCATAAAACAAAATGTAAACATGTTCTGGCTTATGAAAGACATACCACACAGTATGTGGTCCTATTTTCTGAAAACACTTAAATATATCAACAAAAAATGCATCATGTTATTACCTCTTATTGATGCTTAAGTTGGATCTCTGCTCTTCACTAGACCACTATGAGTTACTATGATTTATGACTTGTAAGACTAAAGATAATTGATGTCCATTGGGTAAAGTCAAGAGGGCAATGCCAATAGTATCAGTTGTCAATTTCAATGCAATTAAAAAAAAAAGGTTTTTTGTATACAACCCTGGACCTTCCTACAGACCTACAGACTAAAGAGTATTTGCATGCAGTTCCAGCCACCATAAGTGGTACTCCTCACATAAACACACCCATGCACAAACTATAATACCGTTGTATTTCATTAGTCTCACAGGTGTATATGATAATTATTTCTCATTATGCACAAGCACCAAGCATGAGATTAAATCCGTAACAAAGTGGCGGGAACACAGGCACTGAAATCCGAGACATTTGCACATTTTGTGTCTGCTAGCCCACAGAGATTTACAGACGCACACACGCACACACACACACACACCCCTGCCGTGTTACAGCTGTCTCTACATCTCCCAAGTCTACAATCCTCAGAGGCGGAACCAATGCTACACACACATACACAAACAAATAGATCTCTTTCTCACACTCACACACACACACACACACACACACACATTTTGCTAAAGCAAAGTGGTGACCATTAAAAGTTGGTTTAACTGAATTAGCAAATTAACTTGCCTAACAATGTCAGTGTCAAACAAACAGTAACAGCTATTCAGTTTAAGTCTGTGCATGTTGTGAGTAATGGGGGCTGCAGCTGATTTGCTCTCACATCTGCTGTAATGATTAACCCATACAAACAAATGCAGGCAGGCAGCATGTGCACGCTGTGGGCCGAGACAACCGTAAAACACAACACTCTTCCCTCCAGAGTTCACAGGAATCCTGCTGATGATCTGACCTGATCTAACCCCACTGACCTTTGCCCCCCTGGGTTGATGTGCTGTAGCAGCTGTGTTTTCTGTTAAAAAGAGGGCCTTGGAGGTGTGGGGAGCTTCTTGGGTGCATGATGGAGCTGTTCCAACCTTGCAATAGTCTTAGATCTGTGTATGACTGGTGAACATTTGGGGGGAGTTAACGCCAGAGATATATTTGCTGTTTAACCACCCCTTTGCAGAGATGTTGCGTTAATTTTTTTGTAAAAGTACATACACAGTGAACAGACAAAATGGACACGTGAGGCAGCGTCAGGCGTACGCACAGTTAAAAGCAAGTATACCTCCAGCTTAAGTCCGGGGACATACTTAACAACCACAGGGATACAAATGATGCAGTGAGGGGAAGGCCATCTTGGCACTGATCTAATGTGTGTCAATAAAACTCATTACCGCCATTAAGCAATGAGGTGGGGTTGGGTGAACCTGCCAGGTTTTATGCATCAACCCCATTTGTAATCTTGGCTGTCAATTCAAGGGAGCTGCATGGAGAATCAATTCCTGAATGGGGCTGTTTCTACAACAGTTGTGCATTGCTGTGAAAGGGGGTTGGGGCCGGTATTTAATTTAATAAATAAGAATGCAATTCATCTCATCATCTGGAATTAAAAAAAAAAATTAAATGACCATTCAGCCATGCACAGTAGCGATTCTAGAGGCATTATAAGAGAGCAGTGTAATAGAGAGGGAGAGAGAGAGTGAGTGTGTGTGTGTCTGAGCGTGAGGAAGCAGAGAGGCCGCATGCCGTACTGACATCACCGCAGCTGTGCTGAGTGGGCTCATACAAAACGCCCACACATGGCTCATATCCGACAGCGGCAGTCATCAAACATTAGCCCAAAGTGGCAATCTTTACAGACTGCTTCTGGGCTCATTTCAACTCTCTGCTCTATGTAAATCAAAGACTGGATATTAGGTGCATTTTAACATCCATGCTGGCCAAGAGCCACATTTCCTCTCAGGTCTCTGTTTTTTTTTCTCTCTCCTAAACAGGGACAGGACACATCTGCAGCTGCAGACTCAACATCACCAGTACGGCTCTCCTGAGAGCAACCATCTTTGCTTAAAGCAGCATTTTGCTCTTTAGCTGAGGCCAGCAGCTAGCATAATTCACTCGGTTAGTCCATCCCAAAAATTTGTGGGAAAATGTTTGTACAGCTGTGAGATACAGAAACATAATTTGAGTTTCTCAGGTGGGCAAACTACTGGTGTCATTCCCTGTTCTAATCCAGAGCCAAGTAAACTGCATCTTATCAGGCATTGTGCATAATATTATCATCAGTGGCATAGCCTACAGTGACAAGCCTACACTGGTAAGTTTTTCCACACCATAATGTTAAATATTTTCTGAAACCCCATTGCATTTTGCAAACCTCACTATGAACATGCAACATGATTATGATTAACAACACAGTGAAATCAATAGCAACATATTTTGTGGACACAAATGGGTGGAATCAAAATATTCTGTTTTTGTTTAAAGGTCCTATGTGTAACTTTTTACATTCATTAATAATGTTTTATTGTCCTTGGGTGAAAGGATTGTAATTGAACCTAAAAAATGAGTCCCCAACTTTCTCTGCTGCCTATAACAGCCTGTGGGCATGTGAAGAATTCGGCTTGAATTTTCCGCGAAAATCAACGGATGTGACGTTTTGCGCGCTCACAGCAGAGTCCGCCCACAGCAGTGTTGCTCAGCGAGCAACACTAGCTAATGTTCGCTTATAGAGATGTCAACAAACACATGCTGTGTTTCCAATTTTAGCATATGTCTTACTGAAGTAACACACATGCTGGCTGTGTTTACGTTAGATATATTTTGCAGCGGCGGCTAGAAGACGGACCGAGGCGAAACAGTGATTCCAAAACATAAAAGGTGATTCCAACAGAAGGCTTCTAGGATAAGTGCTGTTTGCCCTACTGCCCAAAATGAGCTCAAGTGCAAAACTGTCAGTTTCACAAGTTCAACAAAGTTCAGTGCTGTTCAACTGTGAATGTCTAAGCAACAATAATCCAGAGTGCTTCCTTATGCAAATTAGAGATCTCTTTGAATATTAGCAGGGAAATTAGTATTCCGGTTGCAAATTGAAATTTAGAGCAGAGATACCCTCAGGAGGAGGTTCTAAAGCTTTGGCAGAAAACCCTTTCCTCTACATAAACCAGAAGAAGATCCAGATTTGTTTAAACCACCCTGTAGATTCTGAAAGAAAGATTAAACTCTACACAATCCATTCACAACTATTGATCTGCTGTGTGTGACCAGCTAAAAAAAAGGAGCATAAATTGTACATTTATGACAAGAAGTGTTCTAATGCAAGACAATTAAGATTACTATATAGGCTAGGCAAAACAACAACACAGCCCCCACTTGGCACAGGTATCAAATTATATCAAATCAAAACAGAAACATATTTCACTGTTCAAGCCAAAAACAACCTGAAAATACAACATTACTTTTTAATGACACAAACATGACTCTCTCTTGATATATTCCTCTACGAAACAGATGGGAAGATGACACATTCAACAATGTGATACTTTACTGATCCCAGCAGGACTTCAGTGTCTTGCTTCAGGACACTCCAGCTCAGTGGATGCTTGCCAAGCTGGGGGCTTGAACCCTGGGTTTTCTAGCAACACAACAGTCTCTTACATAAATGAGAGAACGGAATACTAAAATATCTTCAGTGCTGGGCAAAAAGGCCATAATCTTCTATCCCGATATAAGTCATTTTGTATTTCGATAATGATATATATCATGACATAGCATGTATTCCTTATAAATGCAAAATCTATATGAAGTAACCACATGTAAAGCCTATTTTTGAATACTCTTTAACTTTAGTGCAAAATGAGCTTAAGAGTTTCAAGTGAAATTAGAGAAAAAAATAGATAATTTGAAATGTTTACATGCATGAGTAGGGATGGGTATCGAGAACCAGTTCCGAGTTGGAACCGGTTCCGAATTTCCAAGAACCGTGGAATCGTTAAGAGACGTGCATTTCGGTTCCGGTTAT
>JAOVVB010064518.1:0-14213 GCA_028570985.1 Heterobranchus longifilis | reverse complement strand
TTGAACTACACATCCTTTGGTTTTTAAAATTGTTTATTAGGGTTTAAAAAAAAAAAGCAAGACCACATCCTGCTGATAAAATTTTATCACAAGTCCCAGTTTGACATGAACTGTACATGTTGAAAACAACAAAAGTACATGTTACAGTGGAGGAAGTTATAAAGTTAAAGTTGAGGTTAAGTTGTCAACTTTATTTTGGCTTATGGGTGTACAAACTTGTGCACTGACCCATGTTTAGATTATTATTATTATTATTATTATTATTATTAATATTATTATTATTATGAGGGTGAAATCATTAATGTGATTTAATACCTGATGTGTTGAATGTGGCATTTCCTGAAAGTCCTAATATTTGAGTGCTCTAGGATGTCAGTGTTTGTGCAGTAGGAGTGTGTAACGAGCTCTTATTAATAGAGTAAACACATGCGCGCACACACACACACACGTGACTCATTGGAGCGATCAGACGTTGTGTAGCAGAGCATCCGTGGCACTCCTCCGTCTGCACAGCATCACACCGATAAGATCCTTTCTGAAACACGATAACGCAGCACTTGTGTGCGTGACCCACTGCTAATCCAGAGCTTTTTTCTTTTCCAATAACAAGCAGAAACCCAGAGCAGGAGTGTGTGTGTGTGTGTGTGAAAATGTCCTTGTTAAGTGGGGATTTAAACCTCTCAGGTGTACTTGTGTAATGAGTAAACAAATTAATCATTAAAGCTGTCCTTATGAGACGAATAAAAAAAGTGTTTTTTGGGGCAGTCAAGATTCAGGACAAACTCCACGTGAGCCAGTTATAGCAAAATCTGCGTCAAACCTTGTTTGCGCTGGATTAAAGCTGTTGTCAGCCGACACTGTCTTATCAGTGCTTTCCTTTTGAGGCTACTGTCTCTCCCCTGTCAGTCAGAGTGCACCATCGTCCTGGGCTTGACGTGCCTTAACTGTTCAAAAGAAAAATACTTTAATTCATA
Source organism: Heterobranchus longifilis (assembly GCA_028570985.1). Lineage (NCBI taxonomy): Eukaryota > Metazoa > Chordata > Actinopteri > Siluriformes > Clariidae > Heterobranchus > Heterobranchus longifilis. Next base: position 13,239 of record JAOVVB010064518.1, on the reverse strand, counting down.
GTTGTGTGTTTTGAGCGTTTCAGAATAGGGTTGCCAGATTGTGTCCTACTCAGCACAGTGTTGTGTTTTAGCTCAAGGCTATAATCCTGCATTTAACTTTTCCTCGAACCTGGAAAATCCAAGATCTTTTTTTTTTTTTTTTTTATGCTCATGGCAAATGGGAAATCTGAATTTCCTGCTTTTTGTCATATTAACTGCACGGAAATAAAACAATTATCCAAACATATATAATATATTATACAGTATATAGTATAATATATAATATAACAAATATACTATAGTACAGTACATCCCTGACATTCCGGGAGCTCGTTCGTAAGCCCGGTTTGTTCGTAAGTCTAACAGACATAGTCTAGGTACTAGCATACCTTCACAATTTGTCTATACACAGTATATTACAGTATGGTGTTCTTTAGAATAATGCCGATAGCTTGTTCCATAGTTAATAGAACAAGCAATGTCTGCTATCTCATCATCTCTCTCCATTCTCTCAATTATTTTCATTTTTGTCTCTATCGTTATTGCTTGGAGCTTCTTAGCACTACCAGCTACATTGCCGTTTTTTTCACGCTTGCTTTCAGACATCCTGGGATGCACACTGTACCCACATGACGATGTACACCGGACATGTGATTGAACTTCCACAATTCGTATGTTCGAAAGTTCATAACGCGAATGTTCATATGTAGGGGACTTTCTGTGCTTGAGTTCTTTTTTTAAAAGGTAGGCAGTAATGCAGTTTTAATAGTGCTACAAAAATTACACAAAGGAACAGTTTAAACAAGAACTAGAACGCTTTCTAGTTCTTGTGATTTTTATATTTTATTGAATATCTGACATTTAAATCAAAGTTCTGTTTATTACTCGCCTGAGAGCCGTTTTAGTTGGATCTTTCCTACATGGTAGTGGGCCACGTCGTAATTCCCACTTGGTCTTTTATTAGCTAGCTTGTTAAACATAATGAGTTGTGTATGTTTTCTAAAAACAAGTGGTGTGTATAGTCAGTGTTATGGATGTAACAAACAAACGAACGTGTCTGTATGCCGCTTCATCAAAAGCAAATGGCAGTATAAGAAGTGCTGCGCTGTTTAACATCGATGCTGTGGGCGGCCACGACGACTTGACGTCGCTGACTGAACTCGAAGTCAGGGAGACGGTCACATGTTCCTGACTATGAGTCGATGGGCATTTTCTTTGTTTGTAGGGTTTTTTGTTGCAGTTTCAGAACTAGTTGTATGTATGTGTGAAGGATTTACACACAAGGCTACAGTACAGGAAACAGATAATTGAATTTTAGTATTTGAGTGAAAAAAACACAAAACCTTCAAAGCTTTTTCAGCATCTTTTTAGTTTCAAAGAGAGAGGTGCTAATCTACAGCCAGGGGAAGGATCTACATGGAGGCACACTACGGGCAATTTGGGAACGCCAGTTAGCCTAATCTGCATGTTTTTGGACTGTGGGAGGAAACCGGAGTACCCAGATGAGGAAAACCACCAAGCAAGGGTGCCATCTCGATGCACACAGACCCGAGGCGGAAATCGAACCCTGACCCTGAAGGTGCAAGGCCACAGTGCTACTGACTATACCCTGCGCCTCCATCTCCACTCATACACACAGCAATGCTGCTACTGACAAGCTGCTCAACAGACAGATTGTTGTTTAATTTAAAAAAAAAAACAGCATCTGCGTACAAACATGATGCCACCTTTGCTGCCACACTGGTAATACATCAACTATGATGCAATGAAATAGATGAAATATAAAGAAGGATGAGGATCTGAATCTCTCTCCTGTCCTGTCCATTCGCTCTGCTCGCTCTTAATCGCTCCGTCGATCACCACGGTCGCTCTCTGTGTTGCATATTTATTCATCTTATCTTGTTTCAATAAATATTCAATATTTAATGTCCGTAGTGTGAAATTTTCACGGCAGCAACGACAGGTATCCAAGGAGCTTATGTTACCATGGTAACGCACAGAGGAAGTGACGCCTGCGCTGGTGACCTCGCAGGATGTTGCGAATGGTAGAAATTTGTCAAGGGAAGTTCCCCTCACCGACGTTCCCTGCAAATGAAGCAGAGAGTAGGAAGCACCCTGTGAAGTACACTTTGGAATGGAACGTAGCCTTAGTGTCTTCTTACCTCCCATCACACCTGATTGAACTAATGAGCTAATTTTAACACTCTTTTCTAAATTGAAGTTTGTGACCGAGCAGGAAAACACTTAAAATGTTCATGACAGGTGGTCCTCCAGGAGTTAAGATCCATTCGTTCAAAATATTGGCAACTTTCTTTAACTAGGAAAGGCTGCATAAGATATGAAGAGAGATGCAGAAGAAGAAGTGAGTAGGCAGGAGAGACAGAGAAGGACACGGAGGAAAGAAATGAGAAAATAAGAGAAGAGAAAGAAGTAGAAATCAACGTGAGAGATAAAGAAGATGGGTGTTGCTGAATCAGAGCGAGGGACAGAAGCAATGCTGATGGTGAGAAAGGTGGAGACAGGGGGACGGATCATCCCCCTGTGGTTCCACTTGGACCTCATCGTATAATTTTATTCTGTGTTCATATAAATTCCAGAACAGAGACGCACCATTTCACTACGGACAATAACATTTCATTATAGATGTGGAAGAAAAAATGTGTATCTGTGCATACTGCCCTCCCCTGCCACCCTGCCAAAAATTTTGCCACTCCTTTTTGGCTCCACCATTTAAAATATTCTAGCTCTGCCACTGCCTACAGCGTAGGGTTTCCTAGAATGTCTAGTTTGTTCACCTTTAAAATATCTTCATCATTAATTTTTTAAAGAAAGAAAAAAAAGTTTTAAGTTTTAAAGTTGGTTGTTTGATGTGCCGGCTTCTTACCAGCTTTAGACACAGAGTAGAAGTGTGTGCGAAAGTGTTCTAGTGAAAAAACGTTCTTCACAAACTAGTGATGTCTGCTCCTTTATTTTCAAACTTCATTTTTCTTTGTGACGTACAATGCCCTGTTGAAAAAAAGGTGCGTATTTTGTTTGACTGTGTTCAGCTTTGATTATGGAGACCTGTTCATTTGTGAAAATGATTTCTCATGGCATGCTCTCACAGTTTGAAACCTAGAATATGTTTGTGTCATCAGGGGGGAAGAAAAACTCAATCATAGATGTGATAACCTGGTCATTCAGGACATTCAGGTTGTCAGCTGACTTCATTTTTGCCACATAACGTTGATGAGCCTAGACCTGACCAACTGAAGCAACCCCAGATTATAACACTACCACATGAATTTTTATTTTTATTTTTTCCATTGATCCAAAGTCCAAGTCTAAACTGAAACATTTTTTCTGACGAGTCTCACTAACAAATGGTTTTATTATGGACACACAGCTGTTTAGTCCCAATCTTGTGAGTTCTCATCACATAGAGTAAAAATAAGAATTTCTCTACACACAGATTTCTACTGCTTTGTTTTATTAGTATAATGCAACTTCACCAAGTGTTTAAATTATCTCTGATCACAATCGTTGTACATTTTTATGAACACATTTTAAACGAGTTGATGGTTCAGCGCTGTCCTTTTTGGTTTTAATACTGTTATGGACAATTCCAAAGCTTGGGTGGGGCAGCATATAATTTGTGTCACAGTTGTATGGTATTGTTCAATTCGAACAGTAAATGGGAACTAAAGCTGCAAGAAGAGAAATGGGGGGGGGGGAAATGCTGTAAAGCACCAGCAGTGAGAAGAGATTGGGGAATAGGTCAAGCCAGTTGTTTAAATTTGTAGCTTTACCACTTAGTTGTATTGACACTGCATTAAGAAGAGATACTTGTAAGTAATCCACACGACATACTGTAGCCCATAATACTGAAGGAAGAAGAAAAAGACAAATAGCTAATTATTATGTATAAAAACACAGTCACTCACACTCACATCTTCTACACCACTTATCCTGTGTACAGGGTCACGGGGGCGAGGGGTAAGCTTAAGGCACCAAAAGCTTAAGGCACCAAAATCATTGGCCCAAAGCATTGCCAGCAAAAGTTGTGACTGTGTAGGTGTTTATCCCTAATGATTACATCGCTTCTCGTACCCATCATGCATAGTGTATATCGATACAAAAGCTGTGCAGTCGAAGCCTCGGACAGACAGTGATTCTCTCGTCTCTGTGTGAAACAGCCAGGATGGATGCAGGACCGAGGTCTGTGTGCATGTGGAAAAACATCCTGAAGCAGGTTACCTTGCAAACTGGCACGTTCTCTCTATATACATGGAAACGTTCATGCTATACCGTCCAAGTTTCGTTGCCAGTGAGTTGGTTGGCGTGACAACAGGGACACACTGCCCTTACTCACTTTCCATCAGAGTCTGGAGCGTGAAGCCAGAAAGGATGCTAGTATTATCCTAACTGAGGAATTCTAATCGTTTGGGGTTTAATATATATAATAAGCAGCAGGTACAACATATTTGTTTAAGTAATGACAGAAGCACTCTGTAACATTCCGGTTATATTAAAACTTGTGTGTGTGTGTGTTGCACACAAGTGTCTTATCAGCGCTTTCATTTCGAGGCTGCTTTCTAGAAGGTCACAGCTGTGCAGGTGTGAACGTGTCACATCAGTTCATTTGTAACTGCGTTGTGAGCGAAAATGGATGCCGAATTTGTGATGTGCGCAGTGTGCAGTGATCCTTTTTTTTGTAGTCTAATGCTGTACCTGGTAACTCGCAGGGAAACATAAACAGAAGCATTTGCCTCCGCAATCAAACAGTTCTCATCCTCTCTCCATTTTTGATTTCATTTTTAAATAATTTTGATCAGATTGTCTCAATGCTCTGTTATAGGGGCTTGAAACAGTTGTGATTGTAACTGTCTGATTAGGATAAAGTTAGGATGCAGCCACGTCATACCTATACGTTTTGTCTGTGTGCAAAAGCTTTCGAACAACTGCCGCTGATTTCACCATTTCGCTTTTCCACCGTTTACAAAAACCTGGAAAACTCACTTTGCGTTTCTCAGTGTCGTAAAAAGTGACATGCTTTCCTTCACACAGTCGTACTCCTCACTAAAAAAAAGAGGAGGAAGCTTCAAAAAGAACTTTTATGTCTTCCTCTGATCTAGGAATATTTTCAGTCCTAAACGATTAAGCGCACTTCCCAGGAATGATTTTGAGGCGCTAGACGGCCCAGATCTCGGTCCATTAGACTTTCAACTGTTTGGTCCCTTAAAAGGAGACCTACGAGGACAAAGATTCACTTCTGATGAAAAAGTGAAGAAGTGATGCACTGGTGGCTTGCAGCTCAGCCGTAGCATTTTAAATGAGGGAATATGAAGGCTAGTTGAGAGACGGACAAAGTGTATTGAAAAGCAAAGAGATTATGTCGAAGAAAAGATGTATTTGTCTTTTCTAAAAGTTAAGGAAAATAAATGTTACAGCCAGAGCACCGATCATTTTTTTTTATTCAGTCTTATAATTCATGTAACAAATGAATAAGTAAAAGAAATAAAGAGATGGTGATGAGTGTATGCGCTCAGCTTGTGTGTGTGTGTGTGTGTGTGTGTGTGTGCGTGTGTGGAAGTAGCTTTAAACTCAGTCTTCAGGATTATAAATAAGGTCTCTCATTCAAAACTGCACTCTGGGTTTGTTTGTCTTGGAAAAAGCCCTGGGTGTGTGTTCCCTGTTAGAGAAATACTTTAAAAAAGGAAAAAGAAATGGTTTGAGAAATATTTGACACAACTGGATGAGTTTTGCTTAAAAAAATAAAAATAAAAGTGATGGGATTGGACACACCAATAAGCAGTGTGTAAAGAGTTGTTAGAGGTAATTCGTCTGTCACATCCTATAACCCAGCTCACTGATTTACACACACACACACACACGCGCGCACACACACACACAAAATCCCACCGGCCAGCGTTTGACCTCTCTGAAGAGAGCAGCACAGAGTCAGGATATCACTCTTCGACCCGCAGCACTAAAGCCTAAATTCAACATCTCCACCCGAGGATCAGTGGAGCGCCTACGTAGGAGCAGGTTCTTTTGTTTAGCGTTCACCGTCACCAAAACACATCCTGCTTCAATTACCACGCCATGATCTTCAAGCCTGGAATGTAGGAAGGGCAGAGAGGTACTTCAAGCTGCTCTGATCTACACACTGCCATCTGGCACGGCTTTAAAGCCGACCTGGAGACAAGAACACTCGGTTTTATTAGTGTTAAAGCTGGTAAGGAATTATACTTGGTGCGTGGAGGTTTTTCTTTTTTTTCTTTTTTGTGATGTATTTAAAATAGTTATTTTACATTGTTGAAGGCAAAAACATATTTAAATACAAGAAGTAGATTTTTCCTTACACACAGTATAAATTCCACACTATATAAAATCAAAAGTTCATTCAAATTTAGTTGTCTGTCACAGGTACCTTACAGCACATTGAAATAATTTTTCTTTGCCTATTCCAGTTAGGAAGCTGGGGTCAGACCGCAGGGTCAGCCAGGATACAGCGCCCCCTGGACTTATTTACTCCTAATTAAGAGTCTTAATTAGGAGTAAATAAGATTTGAACAGAAATGTAAACTATAGCACAAAGGTTTTCAAACTAGGACTCACGACCCCATGTGTCGCCTGATTTATGATTTTTTTTAATTATTATCTTTTTTTAATTATTTTTACTCCTTAAACTATTTACACGCAATCACCTTTATATATTTGTAATGTTACTGGGAGACAAATACAGACGGGCCACAATTAAATAAATAGGCAGTGTGCTATATTTGTCTTTTTTCAATACAGAGACACATTGCGTTAGTGTAGTTGAACAATACACTTTCAGGTCACTTTCACTGTACGGTGCTAAGTATACTAGCGTGAGGTTTCAACATATTATATACGACTAGCGGTTCACCCCCATTTACCTGGGTGATGTTTCAGGAGCCCTCACCTCTGCCTGGCGTATGTGCTGCCGCCGTAGACGCACTGCAGTCTGATCTGGGCTTTCAGTATCTGTCTTATACTGAAAGGTACTGTTTATAGTACCTGTTTATTCATGTACATATCAACAAAAATTATCGCATATAAACATGGCTGAAAACACCTTGCTCTTGACACTGTTTGGCGGACGGTAAAAACCATAGCTATGCTTAATAGTGAAAGTAAGAGTTTTTGCATAAGCACACAGTGTGATGAGAATTGGTACTTAACAGCATTGAGTCTATAAGAAAACCACTTGTTACTGAGAATAAACATAAAGTCTTCAGTTTGTTAGGAAGCATAAAGCGTTTAGAGTGATGTGTGCGTCAGGGTAAGAAGGGAAGTACATGAAGCGATGCACCCATCATGCCTAGTGCCCGCTGCACACACCTCCAGAGGCCGTCTTATGATCTGAGGTTGCTACAGGTGGTCAGGACGAGACTCGGCAACATTATGTGGCATTAAGTCATCTCACAACCTAAATGTACTTGATATGGCATGGCCATAATCCAGGACTCGAGTAGTGCAGGAGTGGTTCTAGGAGCATGAAGAATCATTTTCACACATGAACCGGCCATGAACAGTGTGTGAACAGTCTTTCCAGAGAACTTTGTATCCAGACACAATTATACACTGTACTGTAGATATCAGCGTGTGAGCTATCATATGGTCTTCACTTGTCTTGTAGGGAAACAAGTGAAGACAAACCATGCTTCTATCCTTGAGTATATTCCAACCATGCAGGATAATCTCTGTTATGACTGCTGTTTCACGAATACATGCTGCTTTCTAATTTTCCTCCAAAAAAGCTTTTTAAATCTGCATGAAGAATTCCAGAGATATTTATGACTCCTGACTTGATGAGTTTCCTGTTTCCTCTTTCTACTTCCAGGCTGTTTAGGAGACACACAGTTTTGCTTCCGTTTCCGGCAGGCGGCGGGCAGGAAGTCCTCACTCGGATGTTTCCTGGACCACTTCGACAGGGACGCACCGGTGTTCCTCAAGGTTAGGAAGCTTTTTAAGAACGAACACATGTATGAAAAATACTTATTTTTACACATGTAGTAGTTTCTAATTAAAGCTATGTAATTAGAATGTTAATATAAATTAGTAAGAGGATTTGCAGTATAATAATTACAGAATGCAATCTTCTTTCTTTTTTTTACCTTTTAGAAAGATCAGGGGCATTTCTACGGTTACGTCTACTTTAGACAAGTGCGAGATAAAACGCTGAAGAGGGGATACTTTCAGAAGGTGAGATAATGACATCACAAGCATCTCTCTCTCTTTCTCTCTTTCATTTTCTCAGTTAAGAATTGTTATTTAGACTCACAATGATTTAGGAGAATCCTTCTATAAAAGTCAGTATTGTATAAAGTCTGTTCAAATGAGTGAATCAGTACCTCCTGACCAATCTGATTAAAAGATTCTACATCACTCTTGTGTGTCAACATACAGTAGGTCGAAGAAGTCTTTACTGTAGCTGTCTTCTCTTAAAATGATCCTGTAGTGGAGTGCAAAAGTTTTCCTACCCGCTCACAAGAAGAATTAAGGAGCAAACATTTTTTTGTCATTTTTAGATTGGGACAAAAACATAAAATGGGAAACGGTGAAACATTTCCCTGCTCTTTGTCTTTGTGGCCGTGTTCTCATTACCGGCCTGAAGTGACTCAATTTTGATTTTTCAGCCTCATAGAGACAGACAGAGATCTCACTTCCGTATGTGGTTATGTAACCTGTAAGCAATGAGAGAATCTGCAAGTATCTACTGGAATATACTCTTGAAGGTTTTTAATGCAGCATGGTTTCACAAGACTCTGGTTTACAACACGCATAAAAAATATGAAATAATATACACACAATTTATATATATATATGGTTTTTAAAATACTTTTTTGCATAGTTTTGCACAATAGATGAATGCTGAAAACATGAATTGATTGAGGAGAAACATTTTCTGCCTTTAGTTTGTTGAATACGTTCACATTATCAGCCTGAAGTGACTAAATTGTGATTTAAAAAAAAATAAAAAATTCCAGCTTCATGTGACACAGATCTGATTTTTTTAATTTTTATTTTTTATTGCCATCTGTACATGCAGGTTTTTTAGATATGATCTGAGTCACTTCCGTATGTGGTCCTAGATCAGATATATGTGTATATATATCTGATGCAGGGTCATGCAACTCGAATTAGAACAGGCAGACTGAATCATTAAAAAAAAAAATCTGAATTGAGCAATGCGGCTTGTAAAGTGAACGTAGCCTTTTTGTTTTGCCCCAATTAAAGCCAATTATATTTTTACCCTCTTGTGACCTCATAAAAGTAGAGCCGCTCCACAGCTTTTCGCTCAGCCCTGCTATTCCCCAGCAGGGCGTGGCTCAGCAGTAGCTCATTTATATAAGCACTGGAATGGTGCTTGAGTGAAATAAATGAAGTTTAAGGTATGAGGCAAGACGTTATCTGAGGTGTATTTCAGCTGAAGCATTAACACGTATACATACTTTGGGGGGACACTGAGACCTGTGTTAACTCGTTAAAGAAATAGTAAAATTATGGCTCCTTTAATTGACAGTAGACATTGCACCATTAATCTTTATACCTGGCTATTATGTTGTTGCAGTTTTCAGAAACCAGCGTTTCTTGAAATTGTTCTTTACTCTATTTACACAAATACTGTATATGGGTTTGCAAACTTGCACGAAATTGTATTAACTTACCCTAAACTCTTAATACAGATCAAACACCTTTTTAAAACCGTAACATTTTGACTCCTGGCTTGCACCATACTCTTCACCTACTCACCGCCGTTTTTCTCCGATTTAGTTGCAGGAGCTTAAACCCCCGGTAAGCTCATTTATTAAAATACTCTTGTTGTCCAGTTTGCCAGTCAGACCCTCTTACGAACCCAGTTCCCCAAAGCCTGGAGCCAGGATCCACTGTACAAATGCAGACTAGAGGAAGTCTCACACGAGCAGCACCTTGCTGATTCTCCTCACTGTCAGTCATGTCTAATTAAAACAATTCGGGGTAGGAGCGCTTTTAATCTACTGCTGAAGTCCTAAAAACAGAAACACGGAGGCACGAGTGAGCAGGAGGGATCTCTGAGTTCTTAAATCTGTTTCTCTTTTCAGTCGTATGAGTCACTCTCCTGGTACAACCGTAATTAGCTTTCACACTACGAGAGCTCAGTGGCAGTGCAAGTGGTTATGTAACCTGTAAGCTCTGTGGAAGAATCTGCAAGGGTTCCCATGGAATATTCTCTTGAAGGTTTTCAATAAAGCATAGCTTCACAACACCCTTGTTTACAATATGAGTTATAAAATAATAATAATTATTATAATATACACACATTATATTGAAAAAAAATTTTTTAGCACAATATTTGTTAATTATTTAAGCTCAGTGTCAGCCTTAACCATGTTTATGTGTAATTTATTTTTTAAAAAAGATTGTTGTTAATGATTAAAATTGTTGCTAGTGTAGGTAAGGTTAGGTTTATTTGTATTTCTCCAGCAAATCCTGCCTTCTGTCTTTCTGCGATTGAGTATAAGAATTCAGTCTCATCTATGATTCGCTAGATGCTCAATGCAAGTCGGTCTTGGGGCATACAAGATGAGACCTGATTTGTCCTGTTTTTTGCTCAGTTTAGCGCAATTTAGCCAATACTGTACAAATAATATTTACATTTAGGCAGACGCCCTTATTCAGAGTGACTTGCATTTTTTAAATCTCATTACACATCTGAGCAGTTGAGGGTTAAGGGCCTTTGTGCAAGGGCCCAACAGTGCTGGTCGTGGGGTTTGAACCTGGGACCTTCTGAACCATAGTCCAATGCCTTAACCACTGAGCCTACCCCAAATAATGACCTGGAAGCATGCGAGTCACTTGGAGTTTTACTAGATTGATTGATTAATTGATTGATTTATTTGTGATCTCATGAGTCCAGACTGACACTATTCCAGAGCAATTGGTGCATCAGGGTTAGAAGAGAAATAGGCTGTAGGGAGTGTTGTGATATGTGTCAGGCAGTGTAGTTTCTTAGCCAAGTGTAATTTGGTTTGTATTCAGTGCACTGTATCAGAAACGCCTCATTAATATTCTTGTTCATTGTGTTTGTGTGTCAGTCTCTAGTTCTTATCAGCAAGCTCCCTTATGTCACCTTCTTCCACTCGCTTCTGAAGCTCATCGCCCCAGAGTATTTTGAGAAACAGGAGCCGTGTTTAGAGGCCGGTGAGTACAGCAGGTTGGCTTTTCTAGACATCACAAAGCTCTCGATGGACTAGTAAGTAGTAATAAAAAACTGATAGAGCTATCTAGATTCTGATAATATAGATCAGAATTACCTGAAAGTCCAGTCAGCTAGGACTCACACTCAAACATAGCCCAATGAATTGCAAAATGAAACAGGCGAGTATTTATTTTGGATCTTGGAAATCAGGAAGTACAATGTTTCTTTTCTTTCAATAGCGTATCTAGTGATGAATCATTTTTTTGTTTTTGACCATAATGTGCTGTTCTCTTGTCACGTGTTAAGTAGACATGCGTGTGGCGAATGTCATTTTCCCACAATTACATTTTAATCATCTGAGACAGTATTTGTAATGTAAATTAAAAATGTTATTCCTTTTTAAAAATTTAACACATCTCCCCTCATAATGTATGTTTTTCACCAGAAATGCTTACGTGCATTTACCGTTCATTTAATCTCTGAGTGTCTCACACGTACAGGATTGTTTAAAAGCTTCATTCATTGCCCTTTTAGCTTGCAACGATATCGACCGATGGCCGACGCCATGTCCAGGCAAGATCTTGTCTCTGCCAATCATGGGTGTTGTCATGAAGGTAACCGCTTAATTCATCTTTAATTTAGTGACTGGTTATTGGTGCACAGGAATTCATTAACACCACCATCTGCTTTCCTCAGCTGCGTATACCGACGTGTTATGACAAGCCGGGCACCTCGCAGCTTGTGCAGTCCTCCTCGGTAAGATGAACGTCAGGGAAAAGTGCATGTCATGAAGTTATAATCAATGAGTGTGTGTGTGTGTGTGTGTGTGTGTGTGTGTGTGTGTGTGTGTGTGTGTGTGTGTGTTTAACTATGGACCGTTTATCATTACAGAGTGACAGTCTCGTGTCTGTCGTACTTCCTACCGTGCATGAAGTGGATCTGTTCAGGTAAAGCTCATATTTATGCATTTATTACTTCATGATTCAGAGCTCAATAGTGCGTTTGTGAATTAGATGGTATTTATGACATCATTGATTCTGCCACCTGGTGCCTGTAATTGGAAGTGCAGGTAATTGAAGACTGCAGAGCCGCTCTTTCCATGGCAACGCTGTTTACACACTGCTTGTATCTGGTTGCTGCGACACCTCTGTCCTGAGAGAGAGAAAGAGGAGACAAAAGACTTGTTGTATATGTTAGTTAGATTGGATTACCTGAAGTTCATGTTTTTTATTAGCTGCTTTATACAGAATTAAATTTCAGCACTACGCCTTTAGGAATATAAATACACCACTTATATAACTTTTTTTTCTTCTTTTTTTTTTTATTAATGTAGCTCATTACTGTAAATTTTACACTAAATAACAAAAAGTCACGTTGCCATTCAGAGGTTGCAATGTCTTCTTGTTAGGAAATCGAAGTCCGAGTCAAAAAAGCATGATGTCGTGTTTCTAAGAGATAATGAATTTACACTCAACATGGATGTCTAAACAGCTGGAACTGTGGAGTTTAACTCCTCCTCCACATGGACATGACATTTTGAACTGGCATCATTTTCCCTCTAATGACACGATTATGTTTAAACTTACTAAATCAAAGATGTTCACTCAAACTCTACCTCTCCCTCCTAAAGGTGCCACGTCCCTGTTTTAGCCTATAGTCTATGTTTCAAAATATGACAGTTTTGAGGGTTTTTTTCTTCTGTGCACCCAGATGGTGAAAAGACTGTCCCCTAGGTTCAAATAGTGTACACTGTCCACATTTTGCTTTGCCATACTGTAATTCCATGACCAGAACACTCGACTAGCATCACATTTTAATGCTCTCTGACTGGTATGAGGCTTACTCAGCAGGGTAGGATGTAGTCTGTCCTACTTAATATATCTGTGCCAGCTGTCCTTTGCACAAATTTGCACACAAGAGCAAGCCTGCACTGACTCTGCACACTGCCCAAGTGTTAATCATCAGAATTAAAGTTATGTAATATAATCCTAGGAAGATGCTGTTATTTTTTTTTAGTTCCTTCGTATGTAAAATAGACTAGGGTATGACTCATGGTTGTAAATGTCCAC
>JAOVVB010064498.1:0-14213 GCA_028570985.1 Heterobranchus longifilis | reverse complement strand
AGTCACCTTCACTACCCCCAGCACTCACCCTCTCCTTCGCCATACATGGAAAAGTGCAACCCCATGCCCCACTGTTATAAAGGTTACAACATACCCCCCAACTCCCAGTATGGCAGACAAATGAGCAGCCACAGCAATCTGAAGCAGGGGGGTTACAGGTCGACCCAGAACAGTTACGGCTACCAGCAGCCTCCCTCCCGAGGTTATGAGCAGCAGCCCCCTTTACAGGCCATGACCAACCCCCAGGAGCCCCACCCTAAATACCAACACTACAGCCAACCCCAACAAAACTACTGTCTCTCAGAGCTGTCTGTCAGATCACCCGAACAGTATTATCAGACTTGTAGCCCCTCCTCAAGCCACTCCCCTGCACGCTCCGTAGGACGCTCGCCCTCGTACAGCTCCACCCCTTCACCACTAATGACCAATCCAGAGTCGTTTCAGTATGGCCAACCTCCCATGACCCCTGGGGCAGCTTCCTCTTCTTCATCCTCTTCAGCTGGTATGCAGGAGCAAGCCAGTACCAACACCATGTTGATGCCCCCACGCTCACACCCCTCACCCAATGTGCCCCATGCAGCCCCCCACAGCTACACTACCACACCGCAGGTCCCCACCATGAAAGAACGCTTCTCAGAGAAGCTGTTGTCAAACCCAAGCTTGTGGAGCCTGAATGCCCTCACCTCTCAGGTAGAGAACATCTCTAATAATGTCCAGCAGCTGCTGCTTTCAGAGGCCCTGGTGGCCAACAAGAAAGGTGGTAAGCGCAGCAGTGGAGGGAGCAACAGTAGTGCTGGAAGTGGAGCATCCATCAAAAAGGGTGAGGAGTACAAAAGTCCTCCATATCCAGATGGTGGTGGTGGTAGTGTTGGTGGTGGCCCCATGCAGGACCCTTACTCTACCCCACAGCACCAGGCAATGCCCTTGGAACTCCACGAGGGAGGCTACTCCAGCAGTAGTGATGAGCAACTGGAGAGGGGCTACTACTACTGTGGCCAGGGCAGAAGTCCAGCACAGGCCCCCAATAACACACAACTCAGCCTGGACACAGCCTCTTCATGCTCCATGACATCTCCAGATGATATGTCCACCAGGTCTGGGGACTCAGGTCTGCACAACCTTACCCCTGACCCTACTAGATGTCAGTCAGGGCAGGGAGGAGATGGCATGAGTACTCCAGTGAAGAGCATTGGTGACGAGAGGTCGCCTACAAGCATTACAATCCCCAGTCCTATGAAACAAGAAAGGGACTCCCCCTCAGATATACAGCATATCAATGAGCCTGTCAAAGAGAACTTTGAAGAATCAGCCTGGACAGAGAAATCAGCTGACAAAGAGGAGGTGTCAATAGACAAAACTCCTGACCGTGAGAGAGATTCAGACACAACTAAATCTACAGAGAATCTGGAGAAATGGTCAGATGAAGAGAAAAGCCCAGCTCTCTACAGCAAAGTAAACAAAGAGATGACAGAAAAAAGTTATTGCTATAAGGAGACAGTGTACCAAGAGGTCCAGAGCAAATATGACCCTGATGCAAGAGACTCGGTTGAACAGTCCCCAGCAGCTCTCTCTGACTCCAGCCACAAGGAACACTTTGGCCAAGAGATTAAATCTGAGGCGTTCAAATCGGAGTCTCCAACTGCATCTGAGAGCTCAGTGAAAACACTGCCTTTCATTTCAAGGGGTGACCTTGAACAGGATCAATATTCCACAGAGAAGGAGGACAGCTCAGACAACACCTCTCCAACCCCCCAAGTTGAGGCCTTGGACGAGAGCAACTCAGACAAGAGAGAGAGCCGAGACGAGGAGGATGAAGAGGAGGGGGAGGAGGAGGAGAGGGGTGGACAGGAGGAGGCTGATGAAGAGGAAGAAGAAGAAATACATAAAGAACAACAACATTCTCTATCCCCTCCTCTGTCTGCAGAGGTTAGGGAGGAACTGGGGGAAGAGGAGAAAGTGTCATCGACTGAGGAGCACATGAATAACAGAGATGGGCCAGAGACGCCTCCTGGAGATCTCTGCAGCAGGACAGAGAGTCAGAGTACTGAGCGCCATACAGACAACGAGCCTGCAGGAGCGCCCGCCCATCCAAATGCAGCAGCAGCAACAGCAGCAGTAGATGCTTCTGCAAGGGAGTCAGCCATTGGTGACACTGCTCCTCAGCCTCAGTCTGCTATGCCAGTCTTCTCAGCTCTCAATGACAAGACCACACCTTCAGCTCAGGCCAGGGATCATATTGATCACAGTGATGCTAAAGTGCTGGAGCCAGACTCTCCTCAACTACCAGGGAAGTCGATACTTCCCTCAGCCCCTTCCTGGGCAGACACTCCACCCTCCCCCAAAAAAGGTGATGAGGACATGGAGCCGGGAATCAGCTGCGCCAGTGCTGTGACCCCCTTGGCCAAACCAGAACCTGTGGCCCCATCTGCTCAGCCGAGGGCATTTGGACGTAAGCATGCCAGGGGCAGAAGAAGAATCATGCATTCAGGTGTGGGAATCAGGCGACAGCTAAGCGTGGAGAGGGAGGGGGAAAAGGAAGAGGAAGGAGCCCCCTCGCCTACAGAGAAACCCTGTATGCCTCCGAGCAAAACTGTGCTATTCTCAGATCAAATGGACCTAGCTCATCAGGAATCTATTGTGAGCCAGACACCCAAAATGCTTACTGATGGTTTTCGTTCGAGAATGTGCACTCGTTCCTTCAATGCACCAGACTTGCCACCCAAAGTTGAGCCTCATGTGAAGAGAAAACCAGGCCCAAAACCAGGTCCAAAGCCTGGGCTCAAACCAGGGCCAAAACCTGGACCAAAACCTGGGCTAAAACCAGGAGCAAAACCAGGTCCAAAACCAGGGCCTAAACCTGGCCTAAAGCCTGGACCAAAGCCCGGGCCAAAACCTGGACCTAAACCAGGACCAAAACCAGGACCAAAACCTGTGCCAAATGAACCAGAGCTGCCACCGAAAATTGAGACTCCTGTGAAACGAAAACCAGGACCCAAACCAGGGCCAAAACCTGGACCAAAACCTGGGCCAAAACCTGGATCAAAACCTGGACCAAAACAAGGTCCAAAACCAGCTGTAAAGCCAGGTCCAAAACCAGGACCTAAGCCTACACCCAAGCCTGCAGATGTTATGCCCCCTGACGACCCTGTACCCATCAAGGCCTCAGTGGGTCGCCCCAAAGGCTCAGTTTCTAAAGCAAAGCTGGTACAACAAGAAGAAACCACTCAGCCTTTGACAGGACTGCAAATCAGGGGACGGAAAAGCCCAAAAGTTACAATATCACAACTAAACCAGGATGTAAAACCAGTAAACCAGGAAGAAAAACAAGCAAACCGTGAGGTTAAGGCACCAGAGAAGGAGGTTAAGAACATGGTCTTGAGATCCAGAAAGCCCTCGCAAGAAAAAATGTCAAAAGAAAAAGAGAAAGTCATAAAGGAAGATAGTCTGCCCCAGACACTAACAGAAATTAAAGCCAGTGATGATTTACCAAAAGTAGAGGAGCCTGTTACTGTGAAACAAACTCCAACTCCCATTCCTAATGCAGTCAAAAACACAGATGTTCCAGCAGACCCACCTGTGCCACTTTCCCCACCAGTCCCAACTGAACAATCAGAAGAAAAGACATCACTTCCATTAAAACGGAAACCTAGTCCAGAGCTTTCTACAACACCAGTAAAGAAAAAGAGGGGCCCAAAGCCCAAACCAAAACCCTTACCTCAACCCCCCCTGCAGGAACAGGTTGTCTCTACACCTAAAGAGAAGGGTATCCGGGGCCCCAGAAGAAAGCGAGGGCCACCCAAGAAAGCTTCTGTGGTCACTACCCCACACAAAGACACTCCTCCCAACATCAGTGAAACTGACATCACGAGTGATGTGCCTGTGGTGCCTCCTCAGTGCCCCACTAAAACAAAAGTTCTCCCACCACGCAAGGGCAGAGGGCAGAAATATGAGGCCATGGTGCAGAAAATTACATCTCCTAGCTCGAAGAAACACCTCCCAATTCCCCCGATAGACAGCAATCTAACAGACGATGTGACAGCCAAGGCTTTGCCGCAACATGTCTTAAAGGAAAGTGAGACATCTATGATCATAAATAGCTTTGAGATGATAGAGGAAGAAGTGAAAAACACAGAGTCTAGACAAGAAGGGGTGAAACAACCTGAGGGTGCAGTGAGAAAAAGGGAGGTGACAGAAGAAAGGGGAAAGCATGAGGTGAGTCAAGAGGCATCGACGCCAGAGGAGGGGAGACCAGGGGTAGAAGGAGAGGTTGTAAATAAGGAGGTGACAAGACAAGAAAACATAAAAGCAGGGACGCAGCAGGATGTCAGAGCTGACAAGGTTTGGAGCTCAATAGAGGCCCCAGCAGAAGTCAAGGCTCCAGGAGAGTGGACACAACAGGCCTCAGAAGGTGTATCTTCTGCTGCCACTAAGTCTGCCAGAACTAAAAGGAAGAGATGGGCCATGGTGGAGAGCACAGATGCCTCAGTAGTAGCATTGGAAGCAGGGAGCCTAATAGTTACAACACCAAGGCTAGCCAAGCAAAGGGCCATTAAAAACAACCATGAGATGCACCTAAAACAGAGGAGAAAGAAGAGAAAAGGCCAAGCCCCTGTAGAAGAAACAGAGACAGTCCAGGAGACAAATACTGAAACAGCAGAACAACAACATGAGAGGGTAGAAGAGAAGGTAACCCCCACAGAGTCCACAGTACCTCTGCCAATCAGCACAGATGAGATCACAGAAGCTCCCCAGGTTACCAGCACAGAACTCATTCAGAAACCTAGGAGAGGTAGAAAACCATCCGCAAATCCAACTAAGAGGAAACGAGGCAAAGCCTCATCAGAGCAAATTCCTGGCAAGCCAATGAAGGTCCACAAAAAGCCTGGGCCAAAACCTGGGATGAAAGACGCCATGGAGGTTATTGAGGCAGTAATAAGGGCTGCAGGATGTGAACGGGCTGAAAGAGAGGAGAGAGAAAAAGAAGAAATGGAAAGAAGGGAAATAGAAAAGAAAGAAACACCGGAGACATGTATTGTGGGTCCTGTAGTAACAATATCAGAAAAACAGACAGAGATCATTTCTGTGAAAAGAATCAGGCGCAGACCAGTCCATCAAAATTCTAAACTGTCTTTCTGTCCTTATGTACGGATTAACAACTCCAGAGACTTTTCCTCTTGGTGTGCCATAGTAAACAAGCCTGAGGATGCAGTAATATTTCAGAGACGTAGAAAAAAGGGCATACTCAGAATGAGGAATCCTTTCACAGTTGCAAAGGTAGTGCCACACACTGCTGCCATGCTACAGGGACCCCTGGTAAACAGAAATCTAATTGACAGGTGTCTTACATGTAGCCTGTGTGGAAAGCCAGCAAATTACAAAGACCTCGGTGATTTGTGCGGACCCTACTACACAGAGGACGGCGTTCCACGGAAAATTTTGACGATCAGGCACACGGAATCCCTCAGGGAAGAGTCACAGACAACCAATGACAACAACAGTAGCAGCAGCAGTGAAGAACCAAGCAACTCCTCGAAGAATGAGTGCGAGGGCAGCACAGAAAAGGAGGGCAACACAGAGGCATCCACTCAAGAGGGCAGTAATAGCAGGCACCACCACTGGCGCTACCGGCGGGCAGAAAGAATGGAGAGAATGGGTCAGGAGGGTGGTCCACGAAGATTAACTCTCCGAGAGAGGTTCAGGAGGATGAAGCAGCTCCAGGCCATCAGCACAGGGGCCTCGAGTGACCAAGAGGGTGGTGACAGCGTGTTCCAAAGGCTACAAGTGGAGGCAGAAGCTAAGGAACACTGGGCCCATGAAAACTGTGCCATCTGGACCAAGGGGGTAATTATGGTAGCTGGGAGGCTATACGGACTGAGGGAGGCTGCCAACAACTCAGCCAAAACGGTACGATAGCAATTATCAACACCATTCTGAAAAGTGTGCATGGAAGTTAAGAGAGATACTATGCAGCTTCTTTGAGAAATTGACATTAACTTTCAACATTTTTTCCTCTTTTTTCCCTCTCTATCCCTATGTCCCTCTATCGGTCAATTTGTTTGTTTCTTTATTGGTCTCGGTCCATATGTCCGTCTGTCTGACTAACCCCAGAGCTGCTACAAGTGCCAGATTGTGGGGGCGTCCCTCAGCTGCTGTTGGAGAGGCTGCTCTCATAAATACCACTATGTCTGCGCCAAAGAGATAGGTAAGAGACCACAGTGAGAGAAGGAAGAGAGCAACAAGGGATGAAAAGGGGAGAAGAGCCAGGGAGAGGGAAGAGAAATGAGGAGGGAAATTGGGAGCGGGGAAATTGAACGTGGCTTTAGAGGGCAATGGGGAAGGGGAACAAATAAGGCCGGTAGAAAAAAAGGAGAAAAATTAAAGGAGAGGGAAGAAAGCGAGGGGAGGGAAAGTGGATGTGGGTAAAATGAGAGAAGGAAAATGCATCAGGAAGTCACATTATTGAGTGCGAGAAGCGATGTCTGAGGGTAGTGCAAAAGAGGAAAGGAGAGAGGGGAAAGAGGCAGGGAGCCTTGAATAAAGGGGATGATGAGAGGAAAGTGGGACCCTGGAGTGTGCAACAGGGAGAGGGGGGAAGAGATTGAGGGAGGAGGGTGTGTATGTGTGCATTATTGACCACAACCCCTGTGGCTCCATCCATCCATCCTGCCGTCTGGGGACTGAATGTCCATGTGTGTGTGTGTTTGCATCTATGTGTGTCTTCCTGCATGAATGCTGGCTCAAACGCTCCTCTATGTGCGTCTTACAACCACGTCCCCTTTGATGCTGTGTGTGTGTGTGTGTGTGTGTAGGGGTGTGTGCGTGTGTGTGTGTGTGTGTGTGCGTGTGCGTGTGCGTGTGCAGGACTATTATGTGGTGATCCTGTGCCCAGCAGAGATGGACGTCCAGGTTAGGAGAGTCCTACACGTCCCTCTGTGGGCCCAGAGAGTCATCTACCTGCAGGGTTCTGCCCTCAAAGACCAAGACCTGATGAGGGCCAAGTGAGTCACTGTGACCGAAAACGGCAACAAATGAGTCTGATTCTACAGTACATAATTTCATATCTATCTATCGACCATCTGTCTCTGCAAACCCATTAGAAGCATTATTATCAATTATTCTGCAACAGTCGAGCCCTGAAAAAGCCCAGAACAGACCTGAAATGAAAGGTCTTGAGCTCATAATTAATACCTAAAGCACCTACATCCTTGATGTAACAGCTATAATTACAGTTATTGCTTATTGTTTACCTCCTGGCTTTTGATAATGCATCCACAGCACCTTACAGTATAGGCTGGCTTTGTCACAAGGGAGAAAAAAAAGGAGCAAAAGCCTGTTTTTTTTAAAAATCTCCTTGTCTCCTCGCCTCCTTCTATCTCAACCCTAAATAGCGTGGGCTTGAAAGACACATTGGTTCGTTTGTTGTTCTATTGTCCTGCCTTTTTCTCTTTTGTCCTCTCCCTCAATAACATGACAACACCCTCCTTCCCATGTCTTCTCTCCTCATCGCTTCCCCGATTCTCTTTCTCTTTCTCTCTCTATTTATCCATCTCTCTCGCTCCCATGACCACGCGCTCTACTAACTGCCTGCAGGATGGACGATGCTGAGGCCTGCTTTATCCTCAGTAACCGGTTTGAAGTGGACCGCATTGCTGCTGTACGTTCCTCACTGCTTCCGTGTCGCCATGACTCCTCACACTCACACTCACACATCCATATTAAGACTGCTTGCCTCATAATAATTTTTTTTTCTCTCTAAAAACAAATGTAACTTGCTTTTAATATTTTTCTGGAGTGAACTTGCTTCATGAAAAAATCATTAAAGGGAGAGTTCGGATTCAAAGTGAGGTTGTATGAGGTACTTATCCATAGTCAGTGTATTACCTACAGTAGATGGCCACACAGCAAAACGTATTTTAACAATCTAAAAAAGGACCACCTAAAAAATCTGTTTATGCGTACTCTATATTTAGAATATTTTCACCACTTTACCATGCTGTCAAACAGCCCCTTACAACCGGCAACTGAAGCTGTTATATCGCTCTCTTCAAAGCCACCAGACTCCTTTGACAAAAACAGTAATTTTACCTCGCAGAAGACGGGAGTTGCTCGTCTACCGCTGCACTGATCAGTTATTTTGTTTGTTAGTTTTGTTACTTCCTAACCCGTTTAACACACCAAAGTCACACAATAACACAAACACACTAACAGATCGAGGCAGCGGTAGACCAGCCGCCCCCGTCTTCTGTGAGGTAAAATTACTGTTTTTGTCAAAGGAGTCTGGTGGCTTTGAAGAGAGCATAGATGTATACAGTGTATATGTATTCAGTTCCCCGTCGGAAAGGGCTGTTTGACGGCAAGGTAAAATATGAAGTAAAATATATTCTAAATGTAGCTTATACTTAAACTGATAGATTTTTTTAGGTGGCTAAAATAAGTTTTGCTGTGGCCCCATCAGTACATTGTTTAGCTTCTGTGTGTGGACTCCTGTCTGCTTCCCCAATCTGGGGGCGTGCCGACCGCCATCTACTGTAGGTAATACACTGACTACAACCCCACTTAAAAAAATTTAAAAAATCTGAACTATCCCTTTAAAGCAGCTTTGGAAACAAGTGGATTTAGCTCACTGCATTGGCTGAAGTTTTGTGCTTGTTGTTTTATGCTTGGTGATTTTTTAAATATTTGTCCACCAAAACATTCATCGCACATAAAAACGATTTAAGATTAGAGTGACAGAAACAGGCTTGACTCAAAAAAATAAACTATCTGCATGCATCTGTGCAAAACAAAAGAAAACCAATGAACTCTATAGGTGTTATTCAGCACTGCACGCCATGATAGTACGTTTATAACACTGTTTAATCAACACCCTGCTTTTCACACTGAATAATTTGGCAGCTGAATTGTACTTTGGTGTTCCCTTAATGTTGCCTCTAGTACTGTCATCAGGTCACACTTTCTATATATCTGCAGACTTTGTATTTAGTGCTATAGCAAATGTGAATAGGTCTATGGTGTATGGAGGACGGAAGTTGCCAAAATGAAAAAAATAAAAAAATAAATTACTTGATAAATAATCTAATAATATTCTAATGTAATGTGCCATTAAATGTACCAAAAAGTAATATTAAAAATAAATGTTAATTAATTGATAAAATGTGACATACATTGATATTTGTTTTAATTTGCTTATTTATTTAGCTTTGTATTAATCCCCCCATTATTTACTTTCATATTTAATTGTCCCTTTTATTTTTTATTTTTTTGTAATTAATTTCAAATTTAACAAAAATCAATTTATGTCACATTTTATCAATTAACATTTAATTAAATTAACATGTATTGTAATATTATTTTTGGCACATTTATTGGCATATTAATTTATTCATGAAGTCATTTGTTTTATTTTGGCAGCTTCCGTCCTCCGTAACAGTAAATATAGTTAAACATCTGTGTGTTGGCATTGCCCTTTAGCTCAAAGCACCACTGTGCCAGAGTTGGCTATAAACTATTTTTCTTTTGAAGGAATTTTCAACAAGTAGCCTATCTCTTAGCCTAGTTTTACTCACTTTACTCACTACACGTGTTCTGTGCAGCCTTGAATATTTCTTTGTAGAAAGATGTCAGAATTGCATTACTCAAAACTGTTGCAAGGGCCATTAGATTGCTCTGTGCTGTCAGTGGTTTAAAGAGGATTATTAGAGAGGAGCCACAATCTGATACTGCTAATGGTGGGTTTCTACATCTCTTCCCTTTCTCTCTCACTCTCTCCCTTCTTTTCACTCCATCCATCTCCGCCTCCAATTTTCTCAGGATCATCAAACCATCCTCCGAGCCTGGGCGGTAAAAGACTTCGCTCCAAATTGCCCCCTGTACGTCCAGATTCTCAAGCCGGAGAACAAGTTCCACGTCAAATTTGCAGGTGGGCACAGGAGTGTGAAATCGAATACACTGACAGTGAGTTAAGGTGACGGCTAAAGGTGTGTGTGCCCGTTCCTGTTTGGATGCAACTGCTGTTATTTGATCAGAATGCAGATAATAACGGGATGACACCAACTAAAAAATGTCTAGGCCCAGTCTGACAGGTGATTTTGCTCAGTTTGTGATGAGAAGGTTTCTGCAGGGTTGCATTGCAATTACATGTCAGCCTGTACGGAAGTCCTGAGAGGCAAGAATTATTATTTTTTACTTTTTTATTTTTTTTTATTTTCTATGTTTGTTTTTTTCTTTTACTTAGAAAAAACAAGGCTGAAAAAAAATCACCTGTTTTCAAAGATGAAAAAAAGGTTAGAAAGAAATTAGGGCTGGGTATGAATTTTATCAATTCCGGTTCTTAGCAATTCCTAGTTTCGATTCTAATATGGTTAAAAAAAAAGAGGTCAAATGTTTAGAAAGCAAAAATATCTTTATTCTTTTCAGAGCTTCTTTGACCTCTAGAAAACAGAAAGTCTACAGAATGAACCAAAACATGAAAAATGCAATAAAACACTAAAAAGTCAGGGGCACAGAGTCAGACTGTGACAGTCCTAATTGGTTTTCATTTTTTAACGGGTACCCGATTCTTGGCAATTTGCTATCAGTTCTAATCAGTTCTTGGTTTTCGGTTCCCAGCCCTAGAAAAAAAATTAGCCTTAAAAAAGAAATTCACCTGTTTTCACAGATGGAAAAATATGTAGTCAAATTATCCTGGCAAAAGAAAAAAAATAAATCTTGCTTGCCTGTCAGGGCTTGATTTGTAAGCCTGAAAATGGTCTTTTCTATCAGCGTGGCTTTGCAACACGCAGCTCTCCGTACTCCCGGCTCGGAGGAAGTGCTGGACAGATTGGCTCGGCTTGGCTCTAATCCCTCTGAGGGTTTCTGTGAGATTTTACGTGGCCTTTTGGAGAGCGTTCCTTCTTCTCCTGCTCCACAGAAGATGCCAGTCAATCATCTGCGAGTGAAAGAAGAAGGAACCAAACTCTCTCGCACCCTTTCCTCTCTCTCACACATCTCTCTGCATGCCTAACAGCCCTGGAGAACTCAATTCTAGCTTGCCGCCCTCATCCCAGCTGTCTCTATCAATGATTAACGTCTTACTTTGCTACCTTGGCAAAGAAAATCCCCTTCTTTTGAGGAGCTCTGCAGTTGTGCTAACCTGGCTGAGCTCTCCCCGCAGGTGATCCTCCTTTGCCCCTGCAGTGCAATTTAAACCACGGTTCCCACGGGTCCTTGAAATCCTTCAAAGTTTGTGAATTTGAGGCAAAAAAAAATCAAGGCGTGGAAAGTTTTTCTGGAAATAAGACATGAATAGACATGGGCCATTGAAAGTGCTTGAATTTATATATGTTGTACAAGAATAGAAACTGAAGTTCTTTTGATATTGTTTTTACTCAACGTTAGCAAATAGGCTACGTTCTTCTGTCTGCGTGTGTGTCTCCCTGCATCATTGTTTCACGTGCCAGCCTGCTAGTTCTCATTCTAAAAATTCACAGTAATTAACCGTGATCCGTGTCTCAAATTATGCCGTGTTGGGCCCTTGAATTTGAAGGAATTGTGCCTGGAAAGTCTTTGTTTAAGAAGTTGTGGGAACCCTGTTAAACACCTCACTGCCTCAGCCAGACTGAGGCCTTTGTTAGAGGTCGGGCAGGAATTCATGTTCATTCACTTGATAGCAGTTCTTTATTGATTATCAGTTAGCTCTGTGGAGTTCTGGGAGCCAGACAGCTGTAACACGTATGTTATCTTACATCGACATAGTGTTTAGAGGTGTGAATCTTTCAGTAGCTCACGATTCGACTTCGATTCTCGATTCAGTACATACACTCAGGATCTACTCCAGTCCGCCGTGCGTCAATAAAGAAGGTGTGGGAAATGATGGCATGAAAGCAGGGTGAAGTGTGTATGA
Source organism: Heterobranchus longifilis (assembly GCA_028570985.1). NCBI lineage: Eukaryota > Metazoa > Chordata > Actinopteri > Siluriformes > Clariidae > Heterobranchus > Heterobranchus longifilis. The sequence goes on along the minus strand of JAOVVB010064498.1, from coordinate 2,332 downwards.
GATTATGGAGTTTTTATATTTGAAAAAGTTATATCAATTGTTTGCAATAATGTAAACACACAAAGGCAGACCCAAGACAAAGGGTAACATGCTAAACTTGCACAAATAAACACTTTTTTACTAAAAAGCTTTTAGTACTTCTCAATTCTCAGTGACTTCAAGAGTAGTTCAATTTATACAAAAATACATAAATAACATTGGTAGGTTAGCTGCCTTTTCATTTCTCAGAAACATGCCGATAAATAAATAAATTGTACACAAAATAACACTGTAAAACTGGTGTTGCATTTTCAACAAATCACACAATAATGCTTGAGAACTTTGACTTGGTATGTACGATCACTGTCCTTCAAAAGCAATATCTAGTTTCTTTTGTGGAAAAAAATAAACATTTAAAAATGGATTTTTGGAATTGATTCAGAATCTTAGAAGATAAGAATCGATTTTTTTTCCCTACCTCCAGTCATGTTGGACATGTTCAAATATCCCCCTCGTTCATTTTAAAATCGGATATTGTTTGTTATGAAATAGCCAGTAGCCATGGCCTTGTTGACACAACAGCCATTCAGTGCTGAATAATACATTCCCTGCAGGACTATGGTGGAAAGTAAAGTACCCCTTTATGAGCACAAAACACAAAGTTCATAATCAAATGGCTATATAATGTCTCTTTAACCCTGAAATCACCATAGGGAGCAAATCTGTATGCAGTCACAAGGACATTACTGTAAGTACAGATGCCATGTTTTGACACCACTTGGAATATACTGTACCCACTAAGTGCTAGTGTGGGAGGCATTAATGAGCAAGATACAAGATTCAGTTTGATCTGCAGGAATAGCTTGATAACAGTTAGCGTTCATTAGAAAAGATCTGTTGGTATGATGCTGCTGCGGCGGGGCAGGAGACCCCGAGGTGTTTGAGTAACCGCACAGAATTGGGTGTCGATTGATTATCTCCACCAGTTTATGTTTTGAATGAAAATAGCCGGTCGACCTCCTGAGCTTGGCTCATTGTAGCCGCCCGGTGTTTATAGCAGCTCACTCATACAAAACAATAATAGCATACTGATTTAATTAGCTCAACCGGTGGACCTGGTCAGGTCATAATTGCACTCCTGCAGAGGGTGCAAATCTGCACACACATATCTGCACACACACACACACACACACAACACACACACACATATCTGCACACGCCCTTTAATACCAGTCTGAAAACAACAGTCTGGGTACAAAGATCCTGATTTTTTTTTAGGCGAGGGCGACAGAAAGAGAGAGAGCGTGTGTGTGTGTCTGTGTGTGCGTGTGTTTGCACACAGTGTGTGGAGGCCTGTAATTGGTTTCTCTGCTGATCAGGGTCCAGGCACCTGAAGGGTAGAGGGCAGGAGGGAGGGCTGTGGTGAACAGAAGATGGGAAGTGAGGGGATCACAGTTGTGAAGAGACGTGCAAGAAGGACATTGGAAATTGGATATTGTGGGAAAAAAAGCCTCAATTTGGTGTGTGACTAGTACTGTGTCTGTGCTTTGAGAGTTAGAGATACAGAGAGAGTGGAGTGTGTGTGTAACAATAACGAAGGCTGTTGCTCCATAGATGCAACATCATTGTTTTTGCCTTATACTCTGCAGGATTTTTCAGGTGCCCATTGCTCTGTAAAAGCATCCGCTTTGAAACAAATCCACAGGCTGAATAGCAAGAGGCTACTGTCTGTGTGTTTGTGTGTGAGCTGCATTATGATGTACTGTTCTGAACCAAAGGAACATTGGTACTTTAACAGAAGATCCACAATCAACTGTTTTAATTGTTGTGTCTCTCACCTGCTCCGCTTCAGGCACACACAGACTAATGTATCATTAAAAACAGCATTTAAATCTCAGCTGGCTCTCCCGTTACCCCGACTGGCAGCTGATTGATGCTTCATGATGTTCGCCACCAATTATTTCGTAATAGAGAGCACATATTGTGCTTTTAGGACCTAGCGCAACATTGTTGGTAAACAAGACAGCCCTAATATGCCTGTGTGCTCATCACTGAAGATAACGCAATCAAGAATTACACAGCAGGGGAAATGGATGCTCCCTGCACCTGATTCACTGATTGGCTTACTACAAACATTAATTGCTCTATTGGTTTTTCCTTTCAAAGAGGAGGCTGTGTGGCAACAGGTAAATGAGAGGAGTGTCATCTGTGTTTGTTCAGTTTGGTATAGGTTCACAGGCAGCAGGGCCGCGTTAAGGCGCGTATGATGTGAGTGAAAGGCAGTTTAATAAGGCCGACACTGAATCACTGGCTTGTTGCTAAGGTCTTCCCAGATCCCCGCCCCCCCCCCCCC
>JAOVVB010064478.1:0-12500 GCA_028570985.1 Heterobranchus longifilis | reverse complement strand
CATTGTGTTGCTTACTCATGAGGATTATAAAACAACAACACAGAGACTCCTATTTACAGTCTGTGCTCCGAACTAGGACAACAAACTTGTTCAATCTAAATGCAGGTCATAGCAGATCCACTCCTTCTGTTCTTACCTTTCACAATAAAAGTCAGAGACATATATTCCAATACCACCTAACTGTTTACCAGAGGGAACTCAAATTCACTCTGAGCATTTTGCTCAAAGGAAACTCATAATATTTTACAGTAGCTTAACGTTAACCTCTACAACTATCCTCAGACAGACGCTGCTCTGGGTCATGTGTCCCTCGGGAGAAAAAAAGATCGCCTCCCGGTAGTTGGTCCTCTGCCTGCATGAATTATGAACCTTTTATTGACTAATTGTTGCAAATTCGTGTCGCTGCCGGTATGAATAGTTTTGATTTCTAGTTTTTTATTCCGTATTTTTGTGTAGTTTATTCATCACGTCCCCGGTGTGTAACGGCCTTTAGTCTACCCATTTTAAAAGGAAAACGATCTCTGTCCTCACAAGCATTTTAGCACTGTTTCAGAAATAATCTCCATACATACGAACACGCCTGAAAACGCATATCACGTACACTGGTTGTGTATAGTAGTTTATTAAATGCCGTATTTAACTGCACAACAGCTGCCAGCATAAACAAGGTCAGAAACGGCAAAAAGGGTCACGTGATGTGATGTGTGACGAATCAGGGAAGGACACGTCACTGATGAGAACCAATCAGCAGGCGAACGTGGGTGTCTGTGTTACTGTTTCCAAAGGTCTCTGTTTCTGCCCGTCCAGAAAGTGTAACCCCAAGGTTTTCAAACTAAAACATCAGAGTAGTGTGGACGCCAGGCATAAATGTAGCGAATGTTATGCATTTTAAAATGAAAAGATAGTAGTGTGGATGTAGCTTTAACATATTATCACTTATGAAGATGTTATTGCTAACACTGCAGAAACAGAGCAACATTAGCATTTATTTGGAGACTTTTCTGGCCACCTAATGAAAGGAAGTCTATCATTCACTCTCCTTTTAGCTCTGTTTTGGTCTCCACCAACTCCTGAGAAAAATCTCTGGCACATTAGCTGCTAAATACTCCAATATGTTCCTCAGTTGGTCGCTAATTTTGTCCGTCTGCGGTTTGGTGCTGGACAGTTAGTGCAAAGTGGGTTTATTAGAGCTTTTTAGCTGAAAACAAACAGTTCAGGCTATAAAACAAAACAATTATTCAAAAGACATTAAACATTAAACACTCTGGTTCTGTGTGTAGTTCTGGGGGGATTGCAGAGTTGGTGGTAATTGTCTGTGGGTTTCTGAGTACTAGAAAACCCTTTCACATTACAGTCATTTGATCCATTGCTAATATAATAATATTGATTACTGCTGCTTTAAGCTTTGTTTGGGGTTCTTTAGGTTCTTTTTGATTCATATATATTGGTGAGGCTGGTTTAAGGTATAGGGTAGCCTGTATAGTAATGTAGTGTAATCCAAGCATTGACATGATACGTCCCTGATGCCCAGTGTAGAAGACAGCGGTTAAGACAGCTGAGACACCAAACAGGCCAAAGTGAGTCACATTCCACCATCAAGTTTAGTCTTTATTTGTACATTAATGCATTTCAACAAGGCTTGGGAATACGGCACACAATAAAATTTCACATAAATCACCTTTGTCCACTAAGAAGTCCTCTCAGGTCTTAGTTCTTAATCACCACTAAGCTTTAACAGTGATCAGCGTTTACATGAACAGCAAAATATTACGCGCATGGCCTGATATTAGGCTACTGAATTTTACAAAAGTCATTGAAGGTGTATAGTAATTTATCCTTAATATATCACAGTGAAACTAGATGCCTTGCCACAGTTTAATGCGAGCGATAATCAAAGATTATTTCATTGATAAAAAATAGTACATACAAGTATCTGGCTCCTCCTCTCATTTGGTCCAATGTGTGAGCTTTTAAGACATTTCTTCAGCAGACGTGTAAAGCAGCAGGGTTAGAAAAGATGTCATTATTCCAATAGAAACCAGGTTTTCAAATGCTACACTGCATAGTGCCAATTGTTTAATATCATAGAGAAAACCCCCCACAGGTTACATTTAATGAACAGTGTCATGCAAACAGCCTTTTTAGAATGAGACCTCAGCCAGAACATAGGGGTTGTTGTGACGTAACGGGCAGAGTGGATCACCAGACAGTCTGTCCAGGTAGTTTTATAAATGCCATGGCCCTGTCCCATTTCAACAACAAGAAGCAGTCAGCCTCAAATAAACGGTACGGCTCTCTGTACATGATCACATCGAGATGCCAGATCTGGCAGAGAACCACCAAGAAACTGCCTGGAGCCCAACTGTAGAGCTGCAGGGGGAAATGGCTCTGCTAAACTTGATCTACGGCCATGCCCCAATGCAATCTTTCATATAAAATAACAAGGAGATTGCATCAGTGAAAATTATGTCTCATAACATATATACCTGCTCTATGTCTTTATATTGCTCATATGTGAAATGTGTCCAACCTATGAATATCACAATGTGAGCTTGGATACTTCCAAATAAGAGCTAATTCTGTCATGTGTCTAAAAGATACACTCCCTGATTTTAATAGTGCACTCACAGATCCCAAAATGCAAGGCTGGATTACAAGCAAAGCTAGAACATGGCCCGGGGCCCCAAAAGTTCCAGGTTCACTGTATGTCAAAGGTCTTTGGTAATTTGATTAATTGCAGATTTGTTGGCACCACGAAAGTAGAATATCAATGAATAACTATGAACTTATTTTGTCACTACTAATCTATTTATTATTATTTTATTTTTTTATGTATACCATGGCCACTGAGAATGTTTGATTCTTATTGGCAGGTGTGGATTAACGTTTACAGTATAACTGGTAAACTGTTTAACCAGTTTGTTTCCATTCTAAATTAGTGCACCTGTATTAAAGTCTAGGTATAAGGCTTAACTAAAGAGCTTGGAGCTAGTGTTATTTTGTAACCAAAAAATAAAATGGATAAATAACCCAGTGGATTGAATTTTAAATTTGATGGATTTTTGAGTGAGTCTGGAATACCAAATCAACTAATGGTACTGTAGGTGCAGGAAAGAGAGGAATTTTAAAATGAGTGACGTTAAGCTGGAAATTGTCTATTCTGCATAATGAGTTGGCCCTACTTTGACTTTTGGTACTTTAAGTATATTAAATATAAGCTAATACTTTTGTACTTTTACATGAGTAATATTTTGAATGCAGGACATTTACTTGTAACAGAGTATTTCTACAGTAAAGTATTGTGATTTACTTAAGTAGAGATCTGAGTTATAGGGCTTTCACACCGCCTCCATTCATTTCAGTGGGGGAAGAGATTTCCACTGCGACGGTCGGGATATGAAGCTATTGCCGCCGACATGAACGCGCACATATTTTGCTCTGCCACCCAGAGTTCACCCTGCTGAACTTCTGGCAGTTGCCGCCGGGTGGCAGGAGCCGCTTTTAAAAACACTTTGATTTTTGGGGAAACCCTCTTGCAGGTAGGCGGTTGTCAAGGCAGTTGCTGTGCTTGTGGTGTGAAAGCCCCTTTCCACTGTATGTTTTCTTTTCACTCACACACAATGTGCAGATACAGTTCTTGCAGTGTAGTGTGTGTACTGTTCACCTCTTCAGTATCTGCTGCTGTCTCTCTCCCTCTCTCTATCATCTCTCTCTCTCCATCGTCTGTCTACCTGCCTATCTGTCTCTCTGTCTTTCCACTGTGTGTTCACGCACAGAGTTTCCACCTATAGTCAAACAAGTCGTTTCAGTGCACTTTGTAGCCACACCGTAACATAAAGTTACGTTAATGTTTATGCATCATCGGGGAGTCCTGCGGCCTTTTACTGTGTGTCGTCCCCTCTCTCTCCCCCTTCCCTGTCAGTCTTCAAGCTGTACTATCATAGAGGCGAAAAGGTCCAAAAAAATAATCTTAAAAAAAAAAGTTTGGTCGTGAGGTTTGTCAAATGAAACGGCACAATCATGATGAGTTGTGTTTTTCCACCTGAACCTGCACGCTCTGACATCTCTACTCTTCCTCCTCGTTGTGTCCCTCAGCGCTGATCGCCCACACACAGACACCCACATCCTTACACACAGTATGGGTTTTGCAGAGCTTAACTTAAATTCTGGGCTACACTCAAAACATTCGGGGCTGAGGCCCTGGTAGAATGACCTGACGATGCCGCTTATTGAGGAAGTAGTTCAGCTGAATGTTTGGTTTGAAAGTGTCGCACTGAAAAAGAAACAGCTCCAACTCGACTGACGTCATCACTGTCTTGACCAATGGTTGAACTTTATCACTCGGTCAGTCAGTCAGCAATAGACTTCCCCGCTTATAGAGCTGGCTAGCCAAAAAAAGAGATGTGAGAGAAGGTAAGAAAAGTGATAAAGAGCAAACGTGTCTGTGACAAATGCAGGAGGAGAGAGAGGCAGCCTGTGTGAGGGACAGAGAGAGAGAGAGAGCTTCATAATGTTAGTGATAGCCCTATTCTCTATTCTCTATTCTCTATGTGTATGACTTTAAGGCAATCAATATAAAAACTTCAAATTCTATTTCTGACCTTGAAAAACATGTTCTTTTTGTTTACTACTAACTAAACATTGCCTAGCAACACCAATGGCAGAAATTCTTTCCTAATATTAAAAACAAAAAGCAAGGCTAAAAATGAATCATCTAAGTTAATGAACAACTGATATTTTTAATTTGGAATTTTGTTGGCAAGTGATGATGGTATACATAGGATAAGACTCTCCAGGTTATCAGTGTTGGGCAGTAATGTGAAAAGTAACAAGTAGTTTAGGGGTTACTATTTGAAATTAAGTAGTTAACAGCAACATTACAATTACTAATCCCAGTAACGTTCTGTTACTTTGACAGCTGGGGATTGTCTTGTTTGCTATCTTACCAGAAGTTAGGGCCAATTCACACTTTCCGTCTCCGCGAGGCCAGCGTACGCTTTGGTCTGCATGATGTAAATGTTGTCATCCGCCTATGTCTGCAAGGGTCAGTGCAGACCCCTGTGTTATCTGCATGCAAAATTTGTGACCACATGGACTGTACGCATAGCAAGTGCACCGACTGCACATGCTCCAGTTAATCTCTTGTTCCACACTCCACACATTATATTTTTTCATTTTGCGTATTTCTTGTTGTTCAGCCAAAAATCAGCAAACACAGGAGCTCTTCTTGCTGTCGTGAGGTTGCCATTTTCTTTCTTAATACGCATGCTTCTTATTGATTTTTATGGCAGTTGGTAAGCAATATTATGGTGCATTACCGCCACCAACAGTTGAGGTTGGGACTTCATGGAGCACTGTATGCAGTCACTGAGGCTGAGCTAGTTGCTGGATGGACAGGAAATCCCTGCAAATTGTAGACTTGCTTGTTAGACCAAAATGTCTCCTTCTATATTTCTATACGTGTTAAATACAAAAGATGCAACTTGTGGGTGTGGAGGATTTGGAGTTGTTTAAAGGCACCTTTGACGGAGCTGGGCAGGGTAACAAAAGTAAAATAACGGGTAATGTAACATTACTTTTGCTGCAGAGTAATTAGAAAAGTAATGCAATTACTTTTTCAGTAAGTAATGAGTAATTTATTACAGTTTTCAAGTAACTTGCCCAACAATGCAAGTTGTACATCCCACGATTGTAATGGATTTCGAGGAGGCTAACAACACCCTATTGTCTTTATATGGTACATATTCCTGCATAAATTTATGTTTAATCAAATTACCACAAACTGACACACATGAAAAACAGCAAAAGGAAAAACAGCACAGGAGTAGGCCTACTGTTTGGTTTCTCCTGCCATGGGAGGTGAATAAGGGCCCAACAGAAGATTTGTGCCCAGGGGCCCCTAACAGGTTAATCCGGCCATGCCAAAATGTTCTCACAGCTAACTTTTCAGGTTTGAAACTGTGGACCTTCAACAGGGTTATGGGGTGCTATAACAGTACCAACGAATGTACATTCAATGCATTTTGATATGGTTAAGAAAATGAATAATAGTCGGAGGCTGTGGTCATTTTAACCCTGGTTAACATTCATTTCCTAAGACAATCTTTCAGTTTTAAAAATACAGATGCATGCTAATGAAGCACGTAATTCCTCAATGGACGTGCTTGTAAATCTGTGCTCAAAAGCACCAAAAAATATAAAATAATAAATCTATCACTAAACCAGACAGGTGCATTTAATACTTTACCAAATCCTGTTGGTTTACACAGAGGATCATCATTAAGAATAAGGACTGGCGGAGCATTTCAATGTTCATAATGGCAGTTAAAGCTGCACAAGGCAACAGTTCTCAGTTAGCTTAAAAAACGAAACAAAAAAACACCACCCATTTACCCCATCAATCACAATCAAGAAATATGGCTGCAGCATCCCCACAATAGATTCACCCTCCAAATTCTAGTGCCATTACCTTCACTCTCAACACTAAACACACACTAAGATGCATTTTCTTGGCTTGAGTTTGTCATAATTCAAACAGTAACCTTTCTCTGCCCAATTTGAAATTCAAGTGCATATTTAAAATAGCACAACTACGCCTGCTTACAAATCAATTTGCCTGCCAGGCCATAACTTCCCACACAGCCTTTCATATTGTAACAAGAGTTATTATTGTGTAACTGACAATAATTTGTCAACCTGCCACGTTCGTATAACAAATCCGATAGCACTGAGCTCTCTTTTAAAGGTGCTACATGTGTCATTTTTAACATCAGTAAATGATGACCACATTCATTTTGAGACTGCTGGGATGATTGGCAGCTACCAGTCTCCACACTGCATTTTACATTCTGTGCCACCGACATGGATTTGAATTTGGATTTGGAAGAAAATCTTCTGGATTGCCTCACTTTCAATGCAAACAGAGCTAAAACTGTCACATTTTCTCACTGTGACAAATGGTGGAGGGGAGGGAGAGGCAAATAGGAAAAAAAAAAAATCATCTCCAACATGTTTATCCTCTTCAGTAAAGCCAAAGATGCCATGGAGGCGAGGAGACAGGAAGCAAAGGGGATTACTGGAAATGAAGTCACTAGCACTAAAAATACCATCGGTGTGAGATAAAGGCTATCAATCATCTCAACCATGGTCTCATTGTTTATGGCAATTATACCAAGCTACCTGATGATACATTGATGTTTAAAAATGTTACACGTAGAACCTCTAAACGAGTATAAGACTGCATTTACAATTAGTATTTTGCTGTATAAATAAACTTAAACGCAGCCATTATTATACACATCACTCAGGCAACACTTTCCACATGTGAAACATAGAATATAGCATGAATCTGTAAGCATATTGCTTAATTATTACATTCACAATTTCAATTTAATTGATAAATAAAACATTTAAATTAAATGTTATTACTAAATCCTTCCATTATTTGTTCATGTCTGCACATTCTCTATATATATTTATCTCAATGTTTCAAAATATATTATTGACACACTGTTAAATACACTGTTAGATACACAAGTTGGATGTGATTATAAAATACATTATACACTGTAAAGTTCGACCTCAGTCGGTTTTTAAAAGTCAGTTTTTAAAGTATATGTATATATATGAAGTAGTAAGAGCAGGTATTGAAATGAGGCATTACAAGGGGAAGGAAGTGTAATTTGATGTAAGGCCTGAGACACATTTACATTGTTGGATCTTTATAAACGGATAAAACAATGGCGGAGGCCGACAAATTAATTTCTCCAACTGTAATCATTTGTATGTTATTGTAACTGAATTCCAACATTGTAATGATGTTTAAATACAGGTGACCAAGCCAAATGATTGAGAATGCCTCATACGTGAATGATGTTTTACGGTGGATTTTCCTTGTAGTTGTTGTATATACTGTACAATTCAATAGAATACAAACCCACAGAACTATTTCTTATTTAGATAGAGAATAATGTGAACGTGTAATTAATAAATCAACCCTGTGTTTCAAAATTTGACTGTTGATAAAACCCATTAGGAATGACACTATGCATATCTTACCTAAGTGCTCTATCAGTGGCCGTATTTCCACATAATCTCAACCTGAAGGTTTCTGTTTAGCCTGAGTCTCACACCATCTCAAACTTAAACTGATTATATATGATATTGTGTAGGCTAGTCTAAGAAAATGCAACAATTAACTAGTCTTTTATGCAGCCTTTAAAAGGTCATCAGAAGGCAATGGCAGCAGCTAGATGGGAAATTAAAAATCTACAGGCCAAAAATCTGTAGTTGTTCCAGCCACCAGTTTCTACAGAACAAGTTGAAGAGCTTTTCTACCTTTTGGCAACGAACTCAGCTTCAGGCCTCCCAAATGCTCGAACAAAAATTTCCTCCACAAATCAACCAGAAGACGATGACGATGGAGACGATGATGAAGACGATGAAGGCGAGGGTCTATGGGTCTCGCCTCCTCCCAGTTCTGTAAACCTAAATGACGATGATGATGATGATGTCACTTCCTTCTCTTTCTCCTTTCTGCTTCCTGTGCAGACTGACCTCTGGGCTGGTTTAAACTGCCATGTCACCTTCTTTGTTGTTGACTGCTCTCCTGATGGTTCACGTTTCACCGGCGAAGTGACACGCTGAGTTGCCATGGGAATAGCTGGTGTATCTGCCAGGCTGGTGGTGACCCCGGTAACCCTTCTTGCTTTGCCATTGTTGTTTTTGTGCTGTTCCGTGAAGAGCTCACTCAGCACTTCAGGCTCAGTGGTTTCTCCAAACAAGTCCCAGTCCGATTCGGCAGGCGGCCGCTTGGGCCGTGCTACGCCGGAAGATTTGTTACCAGAAGCAGAGATTCTGGAGGGGCGACTGGGATCTGAGTCGGACAGGTCTGAGTCCCAGTCACTGTCCCCTGCCACTGAGTCACAACCCAGTACTGACTGATCAACAGGGCCAGATCCTGAACTCTCTGAGTCTGAATCCCTGGAAAAGCACAACAGACAAAATCTGAGTAAAATCGTGAAGTACAGTAATATTGAATTGCACTGACCAAAGTAAACACTGGCATCTATACATTCATCTTTTAAGTAAAACAATTTCATCTGTTTCTCTAGTATGTTCATTCTTATATGTATTTCAATAGAACTAAACCACTGCCTTTAAAATACTGCAGAAATCAGAATTCTGACACAAGAAATCTTTATATTATTGAGATGACAAAAGCATTACTATTAGTGCAAATTTTAAACACAGATAGAGGAGTAAACACACGCACACACACACACACACACACACACACACACACACACACACACACACACTTCAATTTAAAATACTCTATAATTAGTTTGTAATTTAAATTAGATGAATTGTGGTTGTGAACCAAAGCATAGGAATAGATTTTTTTTTAAAGGCTCAAAATGACATCAAATTGAGAATTATTGTATTCAGATTCAGGAGTTCCTCAAAGTGTTCCTTCTAATAGAGTGCCCCCAGTCCTGGTCAGCCGTTCTCCTCCACAGCCCTGTCTGCCCTTCCTGAGAGTTCTGAAAGTTTGCCAGAACCGTCTCCACCAACTTCTCCCACACCTGAGTTTTTGCTTCTGCAGTCGTTTTGGGTTCCTGATACTTGTATGCTGAGTCCCTGGATCCAAGCTCCAAAGGACTCCTTTAACATGTGTCACTTGCATTCCATGTGCCAAACCCCCCCTGGGATGTGGGGAAATGTCCTCTGTAGGTGGGAGTTGAAATCCTTGTGTACAGGGACACATCCACCAGACATTACCGGAATGAAAAATGGAATGTGAGATCGACAGATGGATTGTATCAGCAATAATTTGGATGCTGTACTGGACTGTCATAGTGAAGAGGGGGCTAAGCCTGACTCTCAATTTACTGGTCGATCTACATTCCAGCCCATATGTTTCATATGTGTTGGACCCCAGGAAGAATAGCGGCAACTATGCTGCAGCTAATGGGGATCCTAATAAAACTAAACTAAACCCTCACATATAGTCATGAGCTTTGAGTAATGACTAAACAAAGCAAATAGGGAGCCGAAGGGATGATGTCTTTTTTGTAGGTCAACCCGGAACTCTGTCGCGATCAGAAGTTTATGATACTTACGCGTTTTGTCTAGTAAGATAATTTCTCCATATGATTTTAGAATGCAATCTGCAGAAGTAAAAAGCTAATGTTAGGCTATAAAGGAACTACACCAATGGTCGCATTTCACAGCCCACGTCACTGTCACCACTACTAAACTGATGGTGGCATTTAATGTCCTTGACAACCTCTGTAGTCTCATTTAGCCACTTGTTAGCAACTGCCTTTTTAAACACGTAAAAGCTTCAAAATGCATCAGTAGTGTATTTACAGACGTATTTTATGTTGTAGAACTAAATGTTAAAATTTCTGAAGCTTGTGTTAACCACAGACCTTATTTCAGACATCTAAACAAAAACACATTAAAAAAATCCATTTACTTCGAGACGAGGGAACCAGAAGTGCTAAAATGCTAACTCATTTCCGCGTTTTGAAAATACAAACTGATGTGCCCTATGACCCCACTGTCAAAGGGTGGTGGGGGTCACCACTCAGAGATAGGGTGAGGAGCTAAGACATAGGACACAGAAGTTGAACCACTGCACCACTGTGTCAAAAGGAGGCAGTTAAGGTGGTAATTAGGGTGCCTCCTGTAAAGGTATTCTAGGCACATCCAGGTGGGAGGAAACCCTGTGGAAGACCCAACAGATTGGAGGGATCCCATCTGGAGTGGAACCTTCTCGGTATTCCTCAGGGAGAGCTGGAAGACATGGCTAGGGAGAAAGATGTCTGGGCTAACTTAGTTAGTGGACTGCCACTGCGACCAGGACCAGAATAAGTCATGCAGAAAATGGATGGATGGATGGATGGCTAAATTAACAAAATTGCTTTTAAATTCTGTTTGTCATTTTTCTGACCCCTCACTGAATGACAAACAATGGAATGCACTAGAGCTACAGTACGCACAAAAAAATACACATACCTGCCGCTGTAGGGTGCGGTTCCTGCAGGGCCCAGTAAGAGACAGTCTGGAGCAGCCAGGTAGACAAAGCTGTCTGTGCAGAGAAAGTCTCCTTCCTCTGGTTTTTGTGGAGTAAGATGAGTTGGCTTGGCGTTCCATTCTGGATTTGACTGGTCCAAGTGTGTTTTCATGCTATCTGAATGTTGCTGTACACTGTCATGTTTTATACCATGGGTGGAAACTTCTGTCAATGTGGTGACTTCACCCTGGGAGACAGGTCTTGCAGACACGGCAAGGTAAACAAAGCTGTCCGATTGGACAAAGGGATCTATGTCACCACAGTCCAGTCCTGAGCTTCTGATTGGCTTCTGATTAGGATCTAGAAGGTGTTTGATTGGTTGTTTTGAGGGAGACAATGGAAGAGGGAAGTCGCTTCCCATGATGGTCACTTTTTTCCTGGGTGGTATGTCTTTACTTTGTGGGGCACTGAAAGTCGTGGAGCCCTCGATGTCTGTATGGTCCAGTGGGGTCTTGATGATTGAAACTGTTCCTATCTTACCAACCCTCCTTCCATCTTTCCCTGTCTCTTCATCTCTCCCCATCTTTCTATGCCCTGCTTCCTCTCTTCCGTTATCTCTGTCTATGTCTTCATGCAAGGAAGGGTTGAGGAGTGATGGGTAGCACCATTGTAGCTCTGCACTCTCCTCCCTCCCCCATTCCTTTAACCCTCCATCGTCCCCATCTTTCTCCAGTGATGTGCTGCTGCTGCCTAGGTCAGAGCCACTGATTGGTTGGTCGCTGTCAGAGCCGGCCTCCTCCTGGCTTTGATTGGATAAGGAAAGGAAGACGCCACTGGAGTCGGACTCCAATGTAAGGTTGGAGTCTGGAGAGCTGTCCTCCTTAGTGGAGCTAGAAAAAAAAGAAAAGGCTGTCAAATGACTGCTAAATCCCTGTGGGCCTCCTTCTAATGCTCTCTCTCTCTACCATTGGTTACCACAGATGCCATCAAACTTGTCATAACCTACTTTATCAGATCAAGGCCATTGATTTGTTTTTGTCTCTCAGCCCTATAGAGCACTTTGATTTTTTCTGCTTCTAATTTGAATGCTTGCATATATATCTTGGGTGCTGGACACATCATTATACATTAGCTCTTTAATTTTGCTGAGGGTGTGGCACAGTTTGTTTTTTGTCTTCATTCACCAGAAACCACACAGATAATCATGACAATTTGATTGTTGTAATGATCTGCTAAAACCAGATTCAGGAAAGGGCACTTTGATAGTACTTTGATAATACTTTCACACCTACTTACTTTTACAGTTCATCCTGACATGTGTTATCTAGTGTGCACCGGACACCTGTATTCACTTCATATTTGGGCTGCCCTCTCTTGGTCGATTAGTCGACTAATCGATTGTTTTGGTCTTAGTCGACTAAGATTTCTTTAGTCGATTAGTCATTTTTTATGCTTTTTTCATGCTGAATGACTTATT
>JAOVVB010064470.1:0-14214 GCA_028570985.1 Heterobranchus longifilis | reverse complement strand
GGGTCCAATATTTACTTGGGTGACTATGGGGCGGGAGAATCGATCATAATCTGTGTTCACGTTCACTTCTCCCATTGGAATCAATAGACGGCTTCTAATCTCCTAAAGAGGCGGGGCCGTAACTAAACACACGTGTCACAGATACAGGAAATGACTCCAGGTTGAAGTGTCACGGTACTAAACGTCTCTGCTAGCACAAAACACAAACTGACAGTTCAACTCCTTTCAGCTCTAATTTCAATTGACACTTACTTATTTCAACTATTTCACATGTTTCAACTGCAAAATGTTCATAGCAAGCACATGGCCATTTTCCTCACAAGATTTTGCCTTTTATTTATTACTATCTTAATTATTTTCTCCTTCTCTACTGTGTAAATATAGGAATTATTGTAGAAATTATATATATAATGAACATAATGAACATGGGTGTTTCTACAAGTCCAATTCTTTCTTTTGAATTACAGCTAGGCATTATAAAGAGCTGTCACAGACATTAAGTGGCCTTAATTTAACTCCCCCATCTTTTAATTAACATTTTATTCTATTTTATTTTTCTCTTAGGCAACTATATTGTGTGACCAAGGCACAACTTTTTATGTTCCTTTACACAAAGTAATACAAAAAAAGAACAACCAAATGTTACTTCAGCTAAATAATATAGTTTTTAAACAGCAGGTAAAAAAATAAAACATGGTTGCTAAGTGACACATCCTGGCATCACTTATTATTTCCTGTTGATGTTAAATAATATTCAAATGTAGTTTATCAGCTGTTGTACAGAAATGAGGAGAATCATCTCTCTGATCTGTGGTTTAGATGGAAGTCAACATGCTTGATATGTGAGTGTTTTCAATTTAATTATTAAACTCCTCTCTATGTTTGTACAGGGGCAGAGCTGCAGGGCTGAGAGCAGATTTCGGTGTTTCAGCACTTTCTCTTTGACAAGTAGTGGTGTGAAGACACAAGATAGGGAGAAGATTAATCAACTCAAACTATCGACTTCTCCCTCCACCTGAGGCACTGTATTCGATACGAATTCTGCCTTCCTCATGTTCGTTCCTCATGTTCTCAAAAAGACGGCGCAAAGCCTCATCAGAATGCAGACAGGTGCACTTGGTTGGACTCACTCGACCTTCAAACGGCCTTCGACATCAAACGCACCTCTCATCGTCCTCCCATCTGAAATAATTTCCCACTGACAGACTCTCGGGCCCCAAAATTGCCAGGACAAAAAAATCACTCCACCCATTCTTCAGAGAAGGATAATAAATAATGTCCCTGCATAACACACACACATGCACACTCTTAAGCCCAGGTCAGACCAAAGATTCATGACGAGTTGAGTTGAAACTTGCAGCTACTTTCTATGTTCTGAAACCTGCCAGTTTACACCAATATGTTGTTTGCAATAACGTTCTATTTCGGTTCTATTATTCGGGTTTTAGGAGCATTCTTTAGACATATACAGCGCATTCAGAATATGCGTCTCAATTGGGGGTTTTACTTCACTTTGCGACAGTTTACAGCCTCTTGTCTGTTTAGACTTGGATATCAACAGGTTTTTGGATATGTGCAAACATCGCAACGCCGACCTTTTCAAGAAGGTGGCTGAAGGAATGAAAGAGGGAGGGAAAACTTTGAATAACGCATATGTCATGGGGGAGTTTTACATTAAGCGGAGGATGCATGTAAACAGCTTAGTAGGAGTATTGTCTTTTTCCGGAAAAATAAGGGCAAAAACCGGAATATTTTGTGCAAGTAAATGTAATCATTGTTATGAGTTATACAATGCATTAAAGTGTATGGAGGTCCATTCAGTCCCAGTATATAGTTTATAACTCAGCAACTGTATACAGTAGAAATGTCACTCTGATCTCAAAATGCTCAGTACTGCAATCAAACATCATGCCACACACATTACACACATTTTCTTCAGGAAATATGTATGATTGGCATCATTCTAACTATTGCATGACTTAATTCCAGTGTGGTTCTTTTATGTGCGATGAGCAGAAAATGTTACAGATGTGCAGAAAACCCACCACTACAGATTAAACGATTCCTAGACTGATGCATGAATGTATGACAGATTTATGACTAAATATGGCGGCTGGTAACTTCTCATGTGTCGGAGAAAGCATGTGCTCGTCTACAACTCTCAGCAACGACCGGGACAGCTCAGCGGGGGGGAATTGGCCAAGTACAATTGGGGAGACAATGGGGGGAAAATCAAAAAAATAAATCTATAAATTATGAGTAAATAAACAGCTTAACGGACGCACTGTAAAACCCATTAGACACTTTGACAGATACTTAGAAATCGCCAGAGGAACATGGGTGGTAAATAGTATCCAGAAGTGCAGTCAGGAGATGTTATTTACTTCAATGTCCTCCCACGCGCCATTAGACATAACTGTGTGTAACCTATTGGAGTTTGGTGGCTGGCAAGAGCATCTTTTTGACTCAGACAGTAGAGGAAGTGCTATGTAATTGCTGACAAACGAGTCCCTGCTCTGTGTATGTGGGCTGCATAATCATCCGAGTGCAACAGGCTGAGCACACATGTGTTGCAAGCACCGTTCAAGGGAAATAAATAAAAAACACATGCAGCAGCTATAGTATTCCTGCCTGTCCTGCAGCGATGGAAACACCTGTCACATCACATGCTTCACTGGGTGCAATTAAAAGCTTTGCACCTCGTATACAGAAGCTAATGGCACCAGGAGGGATCTTAACACCATTTTCCATACATTCAACCTGCTATGAAAACAGGTGCCGTCTGGAGCTGTTCATATTATTTCAAGCCTAATTATCACAAAATGTTCTGTCCTCGGTCAATGCGGTATACGCACAGTTAGGCTGCTTGCTCAATTAAAACTTATTAATGTACTTATTTTACTTATTGTTGCCCTACTGTAGCTGTTCTAGTTTATTTCACTATTAAATATATTATTTTCAGTTGCGCTCTCACATTTGTTGGTTGCATCCCAGCTTCCCCCTCATGAAACAGTGTTGACGTTCAATGCACTTGTCCTCCTTTTATTCAATAAAATCTAAAGTAGATGGAACATATTTCATGTCATCTGAAACAAGGCAAGGTCAGCGTGTCCCCGTGCCAAAAAACACAATGACTCATCATGATTAATCAACTTACCACATTTCAAAATGTTCAGCTCATTTGGGACATCCGTGTCTTTTTGATATTGATGTTTGATATTGTTGATACTTTTTTTTTTTTTTTTTTTACAATATTCAACTTTTTTTTACTTTATTTCAAATTTAACTCTTCAACTGACATCTCTTATTCTTCAAATGGCAATTCAATTGCTTTCTGCATTTATACATCTTACGAAATTCTCGGTTGACTAACCCTCATGATTTTGTCGACTAATTGATTACTTGATTTAATCAACATCTGTAAAAGCCGTTTCACCATTTCATGACAATCGGGCCAGACGTAATGCTGCTGACAAACACACAAATCAAAAACATAATCTCCTTAGCGGAGGTAATAAATAAATAAATAAATAAATAAGTAAATAAGTAAATAAATAAATGAATGAATAAGTAAGTAAATACATAATATGTATAAACTAGTTGCCATATACCATAGATAAATGGACAACATATTTAACACTACAGATCTGAGGTACAAAGTAAAAACCTTCTGGAAACATCTTGAGCCGAATTCAGTAAAACATCTGTGACAGAAGGAGTCGATTCAATAACCGCAATAACATTTCCCGCTCCAACACAGCTCTTTCCTCAAACGTCAAATTCGGGTTTCTACCCTGGCACTCACGGCAGTCTAATGGCACAAGGGATTGCTTCATCAGATCAGACAGGGCACAGTAAAACTAAAGACGGTTTAATGTTCAACTCAACTTGGTTATCCATCGTGAAGAATGGGGTGTGAAACGGTGTTGGGTGTTTACGATGCTGCAAGGGTAAGAGTGTGCTGTGGTGTGGTGTCCCTTCCTGCTCTGCATTATGCCAGCTCTGTGTGCGCGCGCGCGTGTGTGTGTTTGTGTCAGCTCTGTGTGATTTGTCTTTCTCCGCCATGTCCTCTGATCTGCTGCCAAGGGCCTGCGGCTCTCCCTCTCTGTACATCCTACTCATTCTCACCTTCCTCCGTGCTCCCTACTGCCTCAAACGGTTTCTTACACTGAAAAAAATTGGGACAATGACCGATTTAATGGAGATGTAGAGCACTGATGAGTCCAGGTAAAAAGCCATTATGCTTTATTGGTTTCTTTAATTAAATCTATACCGGTTAAAGTGGAGATGTAGATTAAGATATAAAGACGGGGTTGACAATATGAGACATAAATTCAGAATATTTAATACTTAAATATCCAAAAGCCAGTGTGTCTGTATGGAAAGAAAGACAAAAAGAGAGGAAGAAAAGTCAGTCACTCTCAGCTCCCTTGCTCTGCCTTTCTACTCCTCCAACTGGGTTGCTATGGAAACGGCTCCCTCAGAGGTGGTCTGGCCATTTTGTTTCGGGTCTCACCATCAACGCTGCCCCTTCAACAGTAAAATCATCGCTCGCCACCCGGCTGGTTCTTTAATCCGTTAAATCATGTGCAGTCCTGCTCGTCCTTCAGGTCAGAAGAGCGACCGGAGGATGCAGGGAGTCCTCGGCAAAATGAGGAATCATTTCATTTCACTACAAATTGATTCACTACAAATTATCCCCGTTTTAATCACTGACTTGACTCTCACCTCTATTACCGCAAGACAAGTTGTAGACAAATCTTGCATAAAGTTAGGTCCAACCTCAACCCTGGAGCAATCAAACTCTCCCCTGTGCTTCCCCCCAAAATCTGCACGCTGTTAATTAGCTCTCACTGACTTAAAATTGCAATATTTCAGCTCGACCGACCTTATACATTTTTCATGATACAGACTAGCACCGCAGACGCAAATGTCCAAATGAGTGTCGGACACCGGACACGTCCTCTCCTGAGGCGGTTGAGATCAGCGGCCTCTTTTTCAGAACAGACCCTCTGAATTGTCTCCGCATGTTGAGATTTTCTTTACTGCTGCACACAAGGTTTAAACCATCCAGTTTTCAAGACAGTGAAACGTTTGTAGTTGGTTGGGCTTGACGTGCCGAGACAGCTTCTACACGACAATACGTCTGTCTGTCTGTCTGTCTGTCTGTCTGTCTGTCTGGTCCCATGTGGTAAGGGACTGTAATCTATTACCTGGAGGACAATATGTTAGTTGAGGGTAGAGCTGGGCGATATGACCTAAATATATATAAGCATGGGTTGCCATGGTAACGATTGGTCTGGCTACACGAGACTACTGGTGACGTGACTTTCCAATGCTAACGCAGAGCTAGTTTAGCTGCTAACTAGCCAGCCGCTAAATGAGTATCATTTAACAACTTAATGCTTCATCCACACACGCTGCTATCACCAGATGAGTGACAACTTTCCTGTAACCAGTGATGCATGAAAACATGATGGAATTAGCAGGCTAGCTAACTAGCCAGCAACCCGCTAGGACCACAGAAAATTGATTTTCATTTTCAGACATCGTCCTAAACCATGAATTTGAATTAGATTCAGATCAACTTTATTATCCCACACAGGGAAATTAATTTGGTCCAGTGCTCCACACCATAAAATCCACAGACACCATAAAATCCACAGTTAAAAATACAACAGAATACACACTAGACTGCATCAAACAGTGGAGCGTGGACCATGACGCTGCATGCGCCACGATCTTTATTAATCGAATCGAATTAATCGATAAAACCTATTTATCGCCCAGCTATAGGAGAGGGGACTAACAATTCAACTCCAAAATACCAGAAACCAGATATGGTATAAGGTTGGGCTTGGGGTTAGCAACCCCAACCCATAAAAAACATATACACTACAGAAACACTGATGAAAACTAATGAGGGCTTTTATCAACGGCCGATGTTCCATGGGGAATACAAAGGCAGCATTATTTTTCAAGATATTTCAAAATTGCCCCAATTTTGCATTTTATTACAATAGAGAAAAAAAATAAGATTTGATGAATGCATGGTGGATCAGAAACCCTCCCTGGATGGTCAGACAACTGTTCCTGATAACAAAAGATTTGAGGTTCAATCCCTGGCTTTGTTGTACCAGAGATTATACAAAGCCCCCGCAATAGATGAGCCAAAAAACAAAAAGAAAATAATAGCGTTGCCAAAATTTCTCATTGGCAAATGAAACGGCGTTGTACTCACGGAAATTAGAAACTCGTGTGCACTACAAAGCATCTGGTGTGCATCCCGAAACTTTTTTTCCCCCCTTTTAACTTCCAGTTGTACTGGTGTTGATAAAAAACATGCAATGAAATAAAGTCCTGAAAAATGTGTTTGAATGAGAGAATGTGTGTGTTCATTGGTACACCTGTGTGACCTGAGCACCTGTGCATACTGATCAGGCCTTTCAATAGGCTGTGTTTTACATGGAGACTACGGCTGCATTCAAACTTGCATACTATTCTAGCAGTACATACTGATTTGGCTGAAATGTAGTATGTAGTATGCAGTATGCAAACAAAAGCAAAATCTGCAGTATGCCAAAAATACCCAGATGTCGTACTTTTTTAGAAAATATCTCCAGTATGTGTCGGACCAGTCTACCTCGCATACTGTATCCCACAATGCAACGCACTGGAGCGAGGTCACGGCCGCACACAACAACTGTGGCTAAAAATGGCAGGTTTTTTTACAATGTATTGCTATTTAATCACAAAATTCACTTCTGATATTTTTTTTAGGCCAGAAATAAACTCTGTAGATTTCTAATATTGGCATTTTTATGAAAATTGATGGTAAATTTAAAATTTGCTTCACCGTTTTCAGAGTTGAGAAGCACCACAAACTGCCGCTACAAGAAGCTAGCTCCTGCCGGGCTCGCTCGCCGGCCGGCCGCTCACTCTCACAGACCCCGCTGTGAGCCGGAGCTCTCTCTCTACAGACAACCAGCTTCTATTAACCTAAGCTTATATTAACGGGAACCTGTGGTTATCTGCCTTTCGGAGTTTAAAACCTCCACAATCACCCGCGGTGGTAAAGAGATGGCCGCCTGGCAGCCAGGCTGTCAGACCGGGGACAGAGCAGCGAGCAGCAGCGAGGGAACAGCCGAGGTGAGGAGGAGAGATATGGGTCTTTGAGAGGCTTGTAAATAAATTATAACGTATATATAAATGTCCATCTGTTGTCCCTTGTCGTGTCTACCCTACGGTGTATAACAAGATAAAAAGTAAACTATGTAGTATCTTATAACGTAAACAAACGGTCATGAGCAATAAAATAATAATTCAAAGCTCAATGTATTGCAATACTGGTATTATCTTGATTGTTTTGTCTGGTGCTTTAGGAGCTCCAAGCCTGGCCCAGCATACTGCAAAATAAATCATTTAACAGTTTCATACTGCATACTACTAATGATCGCAGTATGTAGTAGGTGATTTCAAATACATTTGTCTAACCCACATTAACCTCCAAATGAATGGCGAGGAAGAAGACAGCGTTCAGCTGGAGAATACGTCTGGAACAACACCGGCTCAGAAACTCTAATGTGTCCTGTTTGGTCCACACATCTCCAGTTTCAATGTCCAGAGTTTCTCCACACTATTTTGTTTTATAGCTCAATAAAGGAAAAAAAAAATGTGATAAGACCTCCCTGGAAATATTGCTTATGGTTTCCAAAGTCTGTAAAGTCTCATCTAGCCGAAATTTGTTTATTTGTTTTATGATGCCTGTAAAGGAGACAATAAAAAAGGCCCACATGTGAAATTACAAACATTATATTAGGATGTTGTATAAGAAGCTTAGCGATTCTTTAAACCTGGGGTTTTAGGGGGGGGGGGCGGTTATCAAGACGCAGGCCTTTGGACTTGTTTTTGTTTTTGCATTTCCTGTTCAGTTTGATTAATGTCGAGGTACGTTTCCCTCATTTCTGACTGAGTTTACTTTTATTTCAGCATTAAACTTGCATTAGCTAAAAGTTACAAATAGAAATCATATGATTCTTGATAAAACAACAACATAGGGACAGGAGAGTGGAAATGAGGGGGCAGGTAGAGTAACGGTGACGAGAAGAAGGAGGATTTGATAAGCGACAAAAACACCGAACTTCGGCAACGTTATTGGAGCTGAAAAGACATTTAATTCAATTGCTGCCTATTAAAAAAGCTGACTGCACCTTCTTCAAGTGTTAGTTGGTGAGTCTTCAGATCATTAATCTCATAACCTGAATATAATTCCATTGTGAATTTTACCTTCATGCGAGAAATAGATTTATTAAAGTGGGTCCCACTTTCTATTTCAAATAGGGGATATATCATTTTGAAATGAAACCTCTCAAGTGTAGAGAAAGGGATCGGAGGACGGCGCGATTTAAAAATGAAGAGGGAGGGAAATGGAGTAAGCCAGTCGGCTCGTTATCAGCCGGCTCCAAAATGGCCCTTTAATTAAAAGCAGGAGGTAATGAACACGCTTGGGAGTCTGATTGGCAACTAATGCCCCTCGCTGTGAGCTGATGGGCTTCCACCGGCCGCCCTTATAAAGCGAGACTGAATGGCACGGGAGCTCTGACTCAGAAGACATCAAGCGCAGCGGCACGCCGCCTACCTCTGGATTAAAAAAAAAACGACACCACCTTGGGATTTAGAGGCAAACAATGGAGCTTTGAACTTCAAACTGTTGTTAATGAATACGTTTGAGATTAGGTTTGAAGTTTGGGCTATGTTTTGTTGCTGTTAATGTTTTCCAATTTGACTTGTATTTTTCAACACTTCCTTGTGCTGTTTCAGTGGCCACTGGTTGGATTTTGCTCACATTATTCTCTCAAGAAAAATCACATCTCTATGTGATCAGGATCACAATAATCCTGGAGGTGACCCATATGGTGAATAATGTGCCTGGATATTGTTGTTTCTGATCACTTAAAAATGACTTTTTCTCATCCATGTCGGCTTAAAAGTTTCAAGTTAGAACCAACAGGGGAAAAAGGAGGCGTATGCGTGAAGAAATAACACTCATCCAAGCCTGGAAACACAATGTTTAAGTGCCATTGATCCGGACACTTAACTCCCACCTGCTCCAGCAGATCTCTTCAGTGGTGAGTGGTAAAAAAAAAAAAAGTGGGCCAAACTATGGCACCACAGGAACTCAATGCATGAAATATTATCAGCTGTATGGACATTAGGGCTGCACAAGTAATTTAATCGTCATCACAATTTTGGCTTCCCACAATTAAATGAAAATGATGGGCTGAGATATTGACGTTTAAAATAGAAAACTGCTGCATATCAAATCAGGCACAAATTAACAACCAGCCACCAGGGGGCAATCGAGATGATTTGGCGTCACTTTTCGGGGAGCTGACATGCCGCCGCACGTGCACCCTGCAGCGACAGCCTGTGAAAAACATTCCTGAATGTTGCGGCTGCAGTCCAGAGGAGAAGAGTAATATACAACAAAGGGCAAACGAAAATCAAATGTGTGGAGCAGGAGGCGAAGAGCTAGTCCCTCGAAACGAACGCACGTTTTTTTTGTCCACCTGCCCTGTCGCTAGTTGCTAAATTTAGGGCAAGTGATGTTAAGCAAGAAGAAATGATATGCAAAGAGTGCACAAGACACGTGTCTGCACCATAAACGGCAGTACGATGAATGCATGATGAATGCATGATGAATGCATGATGAATACGTAACGTTGCCAATGTTACCTCATTGAATCTCCGTCCTTGTCCGGCATCAACTCAGGTTTTATTTATATTTTGCTTCTAGGAGACACACTGTGAATAAGGACGGGTCTTATTTTGATGCGATTATTTGTACATTAGCAGGAATGGAGCACAACATGGAAGTGAAAGCAGTGCTCTTGTATTTAAACATGAAAGTGCAATAAAATGTATTTTGTCCCTAAAATCAATGAATAATCGTGAACTCAATATTAATGAAAATAATCTGGATTATCATTTTGGCTCTAATCGTGCAGCCCTAACAGACACGCGTGTGAAGCCTCTGAGTTTGTAAAATTAGTTAAAGACAGGTGGAACAAACCACGACTGGCTGATGCAACAGTATTTGCAGATCATTAGTCAGTTATGTTCGGCTTATTATTCAATTCTACACACCTTCATCACGCAGCCGTCCTGATGTGAGAAGGCGTTTGCACTAACAGGCATGTTACATGAAGACAATTCTCTCTTGTAGCTGCTATTATCATCCCACCGAGTTACTCTGTCAGACATCTAAAGAGTCGGCTGGATCTGGAGCGACCCACTCGGAAACATACATGGTGTCGGCTGAAAGCTCATCAAGGCGCGGGCAGTAATCCAACCATCCATGGCATGCCAAACAATGTGCAAATCTCTCCAAGTCTCTAAGTCGTTTTTGTCTAGGATACAGTAATCCCTTGGTCTCTGTGCCGCAGTGTGAGCATGTATTTGAATATATTAAAAACTTCACGGAGAGGGC
The DNA here is from genome assembly GCA_028570985.1 of Heterobranchus longifilis. Classification (NCBI taxonomy): domain Eukaryota; kingdom Metazoa; phylum Chordata; class Actinopteri; order Siluriformes; family Clariidae; genus Heterobranchus; species Heterobranchus longifilis. Next base: position 3,725 of record JAOVVB010064470.1, on the reverse strand, counting down.
GATAAGCTGAATTTGAGCTCCTAAACCAGACTGTTATTAAGTTTCCTGCGAAAGTTTTACCCAAGGTTGTTCAAAGAGTTTCACTGCAGAGCTCTCAGGTCTGAAAATGGGTTATCCTCGGTGCATGCAGAGTCCGTACCTTTCATCTTCAGAAGGAATACACACACACACATGTATCTATGTGTATGTTTATATTGGTATTTGAAAAGGTGTGTCAGTGTGAGTGTGTCTGTAGGTGTATTTGTACAGTATATAGATGTGTTTGTGTATCAATGGGTTAGACTTTCTCCATTGTAGCATGGTTACTAGACATGGGACAATATGACAATTTCATGTCATAATTATCCTGGCCAAAATAACTGCAATTCACGATATTATCCCGATAATCAACAAAATGTGCTTAAAACTCTTAAAAACGGCACTAAAACACACTGGAATCACTTTTACTTACCTTGAAACATTACGACTTTTTTCTCATAAAATTGGGATTTATGAGTTTTATCTCGAAGCATTATAACTTTTTTTTTAAAGAACATATATTGTACACTGTTGTAAACTGCAGGCAATTCATGAGGATATTCACGATATTAACGATTATCCCGATAATGGAAATACACCACGATCAACTTATTGTGAGTGTTTTATATTGCGATCCACGATAAAAATGGATTATTGTCCCATCACTAGTGGTTACATCACTCTATAAACACTTTGGATTTCCGACCTGGTCAGTATGAACCACTTCTTTTCCAGTATAACAGTCAAATGTTTCAACACGTAAAAAATGTGTGTTAGTAATATTGTAAATGTCTCGTGCATGCGTGCGAGTGAACAAAAAGATGATCATACCTTCCAGAAGTTGTCAACCTTGCCATAGACTAGCGACTGATTCTGCCTCTTGATGTCATCGATGTGCTTGATGTCGCTGGCGTTGAGGTGCTGCTCCACTACGAAGCCCAGGAAACTGTTGTCTGGGGTGTGAGCTGCAGCAAAATAAAGAAATATAAATATAAACAAACATGCAAAACTCATAAGAATATCAATGCTTGCCTCTAAGGGATTAAGAAGACAGAGTAAAAAGCTCTCAAATGCCTCATTTAACCTTGTGATGCATTTAAATGTGTTTCAGCAAAACAAAAAAAGGGAAGAGGAGAGAGAAAAAAAAAAGTCAGTGATTGCTTCTTTGGGAATAAAATGACAAATGACTTCTGGCATAGTTAGCCATTTTCCTCGCCTTTATTTATGCATCACTGAGGCAAAAACAGAAATGTCTCAAATAAATCTTACACACGTGTCTGCGTACAATTCAGTTCAATAAGCCCATTTCAATCCCAGCGTTTAGCAATGATCATAATTCTAAGAGAGAGACGGGAGCAGCTCGACAAGCACTCTGCCTCCCTCCGTTCCTTATTGGCCGGTGATGACTGGTTACTATGGGAACAACGAGACGAGCAGGTCGAGTGTGGAGCCCGAAGCTGGCAGCTCTTTACCTCAATGCCATCTGCCTTGTAAAACAAATGTGAACACGAGGGTTTGGAGAGTGGGCAGATGAGATTCAGTCAAAAGTGAATATGCTTAATAATCTAATTCAGGAATAGTAGAAGCAGACTGAAATGCGAACCTCATCACCTCTCGACGTGAATGAAACGGGCTGCTTTGGTGCACAGTTGTGGTTTGTGTTAGAGCCCCGGGGGGGGGAGCTGCTGTGGTCAGAGCTCTTTTTTTTTTTTTTTACCACAACGCCATTACAGAGGCAAATTAAGGTCAGTCAGTCAAGGGAGACGGAATTGGCTTCAGCATAGTAAATAAAAGAAGGATTTATTGAGAACAATTCAGCAAAGAGTCTCGACACCGCAGCTGCAAACACAAGGTAAGACAGATTCAACAGACAGGGTTCTCAAAGTTACATTTAAAACTTTTTAAGACCTTTTTAATACCACTCAGGATGAAATTTAATGCCGACTTCATGTGTGGTCCTCACATTTAACACATCATAAGACAAAACAACACAATAAGACAACAACACATAGGCTATACTGCGCGCAATGTATTCAATAAATAATAAAGTCGATACAACCCTATAGCATAAAACCATAGGCATGTACAAACAGCGTAACCTGTCGCCTACCTACAACTGTTCACAATAAATCAGACTTAAAAAAACATATTTTCTCCTAACTTGCGCAAATGCACAAATAAATTATTATTCACGACATTATGGTATTTATTTAATCCTATAAAAAGGATAACAAAAACGCCTTCGTAAACACAATTGAAAATATTAAATTAATTTAGTTTTTAATACTTTTAAAACCCTGCAGGTACTGTGAGCAAATATCCTGTGTGGACTTATCACACCTTATGCAATGAGAGGGGATGAATCATCATCAATCATGACGTTTAACACACAGCGATGGGAATACAGCTGCTGTATCATGATTTAACTGCGGCAGATAACAGCAGAAATAATGACTACGCTACAGCAGTTTCACAAATATTGTTGACGTGTTTTTATCAGGGTGTTGGCTGGAATGTGACATTTTCTGCCACTCGACAAAAAGCCAATGTTTGTTCGCTCGATCCCTGCAGGCAGCTCACATATTGGCTCCGGCTAAATATCTTTGGGCAAACATAAAAAAGGAAGCTGGGAAATGTGTTTTGCAGAGTAAATGAGCCTAGCACCAGACCAAGTCCTTATTGAATAATGACAAAAATGTGCAGTCTCATTTTCCTTCAGATGATTTGAAAAAAAAAAGGGCATGAACAGAAGTCTTTTATGTTATCTTTAATAAAGTATAATTCAAGTTTCCATCATCACACCACTGGAATGTTTGTTGGATGTTTTTTTTTTTTTTGCAGGTTGCTTCATGCTTTTCACACACTTTCCTCGCAGCGCCCTCCTGACCAGACATGTTAAGTCAGATGTATGCTGATAAAAGTGTGCAGTGCTTCTTCTGGGCAAATAAGTGTCACACTATCTCTTCTTCACACTACATGTGATTACATGTCGCCGGTTTGAACATTTCATCAAATTCCTTATCTTCTGTATTCATATCCTGTTCCTGTTGTGCACTTGCCAGCGTTACGATGCACAGAGGAGCCTTTTACCCGCTGAGTACTGTTAGTTCACTTTGTGTTACGTGTGTGTGGGAGAGCACAGGAATGCGGGAGCAGATGTTGTGGAGATATCACCAGATCTGTGTGAGTTGAGCTGGTGTTACATTTCCGCATTAAAATGTCTAGATGACTAGACTTACGTTATATATTTAATTGAGTTGTGTACTTACATTATCTGAAATGTTTCCAACAATGCTCAAACCAGAGAAATCTGTCATTTTATTTAACGGTGCATTACATTTGGTCAATGGTGTCATATCTGTCTGCCAGAAGCTGTCATGAATTGACTTTTTTATCTAGTTTTAAGCCACATTTTTTACGCTACACTTTTAAAAACTATATATTTAACTGGATGAAGGATTTTAGTCATCAGACGTCTGGATCTTACGTTATCAGAGAAACAAGCTGAGCAAACATTAATGGCAGCTCGGCTCGCAGCTCCTCTGCCAACGGGCCAAACCGTGTCGGAGAAACATAGACTTTTACCATTAAAGTGCTTTATTCTGTCTTTTTTTTTTTACCACTTTCTGTGGGACAGAAAGCAGACCGGTACCAGACGACCTCAGAGTTCTGGGAGGTTCATAATGTAGGAAGAAATGTATTTTGGT
>JAOVVB010064459.1:0-14214 GCA_028570985.1 Heterobranchus longifilis | reverse complement strand
GTTATCAATTACTTTGAGAGTTGAGATTAAGAAAATCCTACTTACCATCTCTTAGCATTTTTAAGACTTTTGAAAGATTAATTTAAGACATTTTAATACCAAATAAGACCTTTTTAACACTAGAACGGCCATTTTGACAGTTTTAACTTTGCTGAATAAAAAAAATACAATCCTGCTGGTTGTCGACTTTTCCTAAAAGTGAGTATTTTAATTTTAAATATTCTTTATATATATACAAAAGGCAAATAAAATCTGATTTTTACCCGGTATTCTGCGGCCTCATGTGTGTTTCCCTCTTGTGTGATATTACTTCATTATATTAGCATCATTTAACAGCAAAACTAAATTGTTTATTAATTAACAGACCTAAAAAGTCCAGTTTTGGCGTCAGCGCTGTGCGGTCGTCACTGACAGGCCCACAGCCTCCCGTCTCCTGATCACATTTACTTATGCAGAGCATTTTGTGTGTTTTGCATGTTATGTATCATATAAAGATCATGTAAGATGCATTAGATGGGTTTTACAATCATCTTTACATTGACATGCATATTAGAAAATTGTCCCCTGGACAGCCGCAATATTGAAAGACATTATTTTCTTAATGTCGTCTGCTGATGCAGGAGAATGAACCTCCGACACACAGAAATCACTCGGGCTTCGCTAAGTGACAGAAGCAATTTCAGAGTACACACACCAAAACACACAGTGTGACTGGCGGCCGGAGAGATAAATGACCAGGTTGTAATTTCCAAGAAATTTCACCTTCGTTCAAAACAAACAGAAAACTAATGAATATGAAAAACATAATTCATCATGAGGCCAGCCATCAGGTCGGGTTTGGACAGGCGTCAGGTTTATGTTGTTAAATTACAGCTCCCGCAGAAGTGACGGCTCACCTCGTACTCTCGGACCACCCTCATGCCGCGGCCGCCTCCTCCGTACGCCGCTTTGAAGATGATGGGGAAACCGTACGTTTGGGCGAACACCTGCGCCTCCTGCAGGCAGGAGATGGGGGCGTCCGTCCCTGGGACCACAGGCACACCTGTGACGGGAAACACACGTTATAAAACGGCGCTGCTCCGGTGCGTACAAAGTGTCCCTCGGCTGCTCTTCACTTATTGTCTCATGGCTATTTAATCATTATGTGATCATTTTAATCATTTTAATGATTAAATAGCCATGAGACAATAAAGGCTTTTTAAATTACCTTCTTGAGTGCCTCAATGTTTTACTTTAAAGAGATACTTTGCAGATTTTGGACCGGCTCTGTGTCTGTATTTTCCATGCAGGTGGGCCGGAGCGGCGTGACATGGCGTGTTGCGACACGGCACATCGTGGCGTGCTGCGGGATTTGCATTTCCATGACAACAGGGCTACCTGATTGGAGGCGTGTCTTCAGTGATGTGGCTTCATTGTAGCTCCATGTTTTGGCAGTTTTTGTGTTTTCAAAACATCAGTATTTTTAAAAGTATGACACGAATAAGTAGGATATTACTGCACACATTCCTGTTCTCACGTTGGGACGTCTGCTGTTGTTATTTAGCTGTAAAACAGTATAAAACGCTTTATTTCCTTTAGACTCGCCACCCCGTTAAAAGCTTTTATTGTGAAGCAGCAAAATCAGGAAATGTGTCGTCATCGGCAGTAAGCGAGCACAACTGAGACGGTAAAATAACGCAGATATCTGAAAGTAAAAACAGCGACGCAGGAGAGAAACTACATTTCAAACCACAGATTCAGTTAGAGATTACAAAAGTACTGAGAGCTGAACACACGAGACTTTTAAAAACGCCTTTTTCTCTGCTGGTTCACACGAGTCGCAGCTGAGGAGGGGAGCGGACAGAAGTGCCTTTGGGGTGGGCTGTGTGTGTGTGTGTGTGTGTGTGTGTGGGCGGTGTTTCTGTGGTCGCAGTGGACGGAACGAACATCTGCCGAGGTTTTAGATGACGGCCGTGTACAACGAGCACGCACTGAGGGATCTCAGCGGACAAAATATCTCTTTAAATATTCTGAATGCTGAATTTGAATGCATTAAATGCTTAGTACATTAATTTAGAGGGATTTATAAAATCGCACTGCAGAAGAGAACTACTCCACATTTAATCCATGATGTTGAATTATTTATGTATATATTTTATTATTTTTTCTCTCTCCTTTTCCCTGTATTGTTTTTCCAAGTATTTATTCTTTGTTTGTATTGATTTGATTTGTTTATTGATTTATTTGTTAGTTTTTCCTCATTTTGTGAGTTTTCTGTTGTCATTGATTTTTGTATTTTTACAAATTATTATGTAAGCTGTTAGTTGTTTGTTATTGTTTTGTTTCTCTCGTTTAGTTGAGCTCAGATCCACTGAATAAAACTGTGGTTTCTTAACCTCTCCTGACATTTCTTGTTCTTCATTATCTGGATTTTATGCAGTTTTATGTGCGTGCAAATAAAATAAATAAATACATTTATGGAGCAAAATAGGAGGAGGGCGCTGTAATATAAATAGAGCTGCAGAAGGCAGATGGAACAAGTTAAACGCTGAAGAATGTATTCTAAAAATGTTCATTCCCAAGAGATAAAATTATCTTTAGTCTCAGTGCAGCACGTTACAGAAGAACTCCACATATCACAGCAGGTGACTCTCTGAATCTACTCTCCCCGACAGCGGTTATTCCTGCTCCGTACCTGCGGTGATGGCCAGGGCGCGAGCCTCCACCTTGTCTCCCATCTTGCGGACTGTTTCTGGGGTCGGTCCTATAAACATCACTCCTGCGTCTGCGCACGCCTGCGCGAAGTCTGAGCGCTCGGAGAGGAAACCGTAGCCGGGGTGGATAGCGTCCACATTGTTCTCCTAACAAGTGAGAGAGGAAAGAGAGAGAGAGAGAGGTTGTATCTGTTGGCTTTACTGATTTGAAAAACATAATTACACAAAGAAACCACTTGTCCAGGGTGAGGTATCTTTTTAAAAATTACTACACCAATACCAATAACCCTTAAACAGATATCAGTACTTCATTTGATACCAGTTTTTTATACTTCATGAGGTGTTTCTTTACTCAGTACTGCTCCATTCGATACACATCCTGTGAATGGAAGCATTCAGTTGCATAAAATGTAGTATAAAATATGTGTTCACTTTCTGCTACAGGGGAATAAAAAACCACCCTGGCTTGTTTGCATTTCTTTAAAGCACAATCACAATCTTCTCGTGCAGCAGCAAGCTTCAGATGCAGCGACGGCGCTCTTGCAGAATCGATAGTGGAGACAGAGAAGTGGAGGATGGCAGGTTTTATACTGTACATCTGGTAAACTAGACTGTAAATGTAAAATGCCACCACCACTCCTCCTCATCCAAGTGCTTTTTACAGAAATACATTTTTCAAATTACCTTTGGACGTTTTCAGTGATTGGATGCGAGCAAATCCAAACAAATAGCAATTTTTTTGTAGATCGGTGCACAGAAAAGATTGAATGCAGGTATCGTTTGAGAAGTTTCGAGTAAACGAGTACCGATACCCAGCCGCCCATCCCCTGTTTTTTTTTTTAACTCACATTTAATTTCAGATTTGTGCTGAAACATTTGCCGGTGGAAGAGGCAGAGAAAGAAAACGCAGCGCAGCGAAGCAACAGGAGTTCTGTTAAATACAGAGCCACTGCGGGGCCCCAGTTAACACTTGGCTGACTATTGGTGAGGGAAAACAAAGAGTCATCACACACACACTAACCTGCACGCTTTACCACACGCTGTCTGCTGGCCGTTAGAAAGGATCTACTTTTCACTCACGGCTACGGGACCCCGAGCTAATGACATACTTTATTCTCATTCTGTCGTAGTTGCGATCACCTCAATCACCATCTACTCAAATGGAAACCCGCAGGAAACGGAGGCACACATAATGCGAGGGTCAGGGGGAAGGTACGGAGAGAAACACACACACAGATCACAGATACAGTAGCTGCAGAGCCTGACAGATAGAGCCATCTCTGGATCAGTATGTGCCATCTGCTCTTGGATACGAGGCGGACTATAATTATGGGCTGTCCCGTTGTTAAGGGAGCTGTTACTGGCAGACCAGAGGAGGCATGGAGCCACACACACACACATAAGATCTGTTCTCACACTCACACACACACACACACACACACACACACACACACACACACAAATGCAAAGAGACAAACAGGCGATGAAGATTCACACACAGGCTAAACACAACACCCCGGGGTGACACACATTCATAAAGCAAAGATCATACACTCGTTCTTTCACAGTTTCAAGCAGACACACACACACATTTTCACACAGAACGTCACACACACAGAAGGTACCGGGACAGAGACGGATGGTTATTTTGGTCACACAGTAACAGAGTGAGACACAGTGTGAAAAAGAGGTACACATACACTGAATGTGAAAGAGAAAGAACACACGCATTCGCACGGGTACACGCACACACACACACACACACAGACACACACACACAGGCACACAGGCACACAGGCACACACGCACGCACACACACACACACACACACACACACACACACATGCATGCACACACTCGTCTTTGCTGCATGGGGTGGCTGGGCTCCCAGATAGGCAGAAGGATTTTGAGAAATGAGTTGGACGGCGGAGGCTCCCCGACTTGGCAGGCTGACCACATGCCCACGCAGAAAATTATAAACCGTGAGAGATTGATCAGAGAAATGATAATGAACAACTGGCTGCACGTCCTGGGGGAGGGGAGGAGGGGAGAGGAGAGGAGAGGAGAGGAAACAAGAGGAGAGGAAACGAGAGGAGAGGAGAGAGGAAACGAGAAGAAAGAGGAGAGGAAACGAGAAGAAATGAGAGGAGAGGAGAGGAAATGAGAAGAAATGAGAGGAGAGGAAATGAGAGGAAACGAGAGGAAACAAGAAGAAACGAGAGGAGAGGAAATAAGAGGAGAGGAAACGAGAAGAAATGAGAGGAGAGAGGGAAGAACAGGGGGGGGCAGGTGTTTGAGGGATGGACGGAGCTAAATATAGACTTATAGTGAACAGAAAGAAATAAAAATGGATTTGTCTGTTTTTATGGCATTGAAATCCAATCCTGAATTGTAGCTGATAATCAACGACAGTTTCCAACTTCAGGAATATAAAGAGTAAGAAGATCAACCACCAGAGAATATTTTCTCCACTACGTTCTGTAAAAACCTAATTTAAGAAAAATAATCTAGCATAACACATCAGGCTCGTTAAAACTACTGCCCATCATTTTCTTTCTTTCGATCAATCAATGAATCAATTATTTTTCTGTCGATCGACTAATTGATTAGTCGACTAATCGTTGCTGCTTTGGTAGGCGTCGTTTTTCACTTTGAACAGTCACTTAACCTGGTGCAACCAAATAAAACAATTTGCAACTTTGTTTTTAAAAGTTTTGTGTAAATAAAGCTTATTATTATTATATGATATTATTAAGATAAGATAAGTTAATTGCCTGCCGGCTGCAGTCCTGCAGAGATTGATAATCTTCTCATTTCACACAGAAAGCAAATAAGCAACTTTTCCTTTAATGCTAATTCAGCAAACTATACTTCACAATAACAGCCTTCAAACAAAGAGAAACGGGATGGCTCGTTTCAGTTTAGTTGCATTTTTTAACACGAGAGACAGTTTGACGAGCTGCTGTGCGTGCCGGCTTGTTATTGTTGTATGGAAATGCACTGGATTATAAATTCCTTGAATACTTGAAACACATGTTTCCCTTGTCGCAGATGAGATTTAAAAGGTGTATTAGAGCCATTTATTATTGCTTTTTTAGACTTGGTGGACCTGCAGAAAACATTTAAAAATGTTTTTTTTTCATCCACGAGTTGAGCTCCAAAAATGCTGGATCCGACTCTTCCCTTAATATCATTTAGGAACATGTTTTTTATGCGCCCATGCCTCTGAAAGTCCACAGCCCCAGTTTTTAACGCTAGCTGTGCGATAACAATTTGCAACCTTCAAAGACCGAGCAGAGAAAACCCTAATGACATCACCGGGGATTTTAGAAAGCTCCTCCAGGGCCACAGGAGTCATTAAAACTACTCTCACAGCTGAGTACTGTAGTATTAACCACGAGGAGGAAACTCAGATGTAAAATCAGCAGGGCTGCACAATGTGAGAGAAATATGTGATAACGACATTACTCGCCATAAATAAACAGATATTAAAGTGTTCTCAGTTTCTGCTTTCACTATGCTGCTAAAATACAACAAATTGCTTGTTGAATAAAAGGAAGGAAAGGAAATTATTTCATTGAACAAATTGAACTGAACACAAAAAGGCACCAATGAAAACTTTTTGAAGTGCAGTTTTCTACTGATAACTCTTAACTAAAGGAGAAAAAAACATTTGCGATTTATTGCACAAGATGATATCACGATTAAAAAAAAACGAGCTTGTTACACATGATGCATGATTCATGATTATTTCTTGTATATATATTTTTGATTTTATGATTTCTTTTGCCTCATAATGTGTTGTTTTTCATGCTTTTCTTTTGCATTTATTGGATTGTTGGATACTGATTGGTTTGTTGTTTTTAGTAAGTCTAAAATGTGTTTAAATTAATGAATTTAGAGGTTTAGCTTTTCAATGTAATAATTTTAAGACGTGTGCAGGATCATCCTAAAGTTATGAAGAAAATCATAACTTTGCTTTCAAGAATCTCATTTATTCTTAAGTTTCTTCTTAGGAAGAAACATAAGAAGAAAGTTAAGAACAAACATAACTTTATTCATGCATATGAAATCTTCTTAACTTTTGCAGCACTTAAGAAGTTTTTTTTTCTTAACGTTTAGTGAATCCGGCCCCTGCTCTATATGAAAAGTGTCCTGCGATAACTTGATAACTGCAGCCCTAAAACTCCCAGTTGTTTCCCTTTAAACACGTGAAACAGAAGTGTTACTCTTGTTTTTAATACCATCTGTTACCTTGGCGACTTGGATGATGTCAGGAATGTGCAGGTATGCTGCAACAGGTGGCAGGCCTTTTCCAATCAGGTAAGCCTCGTCAGCCTTCTGCCTGTGAAAACAAGAGCAGCGGATTTAATATCAGCGTGACGGGGAGGAGGACAGCAGAGGCAAACAAAACACACACACGCGCACCAGCTCTCAAGCGCACACACATTACGGCCTCAGAGAGTCGGCACCAGTATTTAATCAAATAAAGCCTGTTTTAATCACTGTGATTAGCCCTCCAATCAGCCTGTTTTAGGTGTATGTTATGTGTGCAGACTGAGGGAGGACCAGGTGGGACAAGTACAAGCACATCACAAGATGTATTAGTCAGTGCAAGACATTTTAAAAAGACATTAGAAAGTCAAGGTGGAATAGAAAAAGCCGATTAGGATGTTTGTGCATGTAAACTAAGCAGCGTGATTACCTGGATGTTTGGAATGTCAATACAATTATACTTATGTCCCTACTTAATACCGAGCACAAAACAAAGCAGAGGAGAGAAATGCTCCCGAGCTTCCTTTAATTGCTGTTGGCTCTAATCATCCGTTAGCATTTCATGGTCGATATCCAGCAGTTTACTGAGACATCTGTCCGTTACGCGTTCTTTATTTAAACCTGTGCAGAGCCACTGGGCTCCGGTGCAGCAGAGCAGAGTACCTGTGCATTTGTCCGGTGTCCTGCTCCGAGTAGACGGCCACGGTCCGGATCCCCAGTTCTGTGCAGGCTCTGAACACGCGGATCGCGATTTCACCTGCAAGAAAAGAGGAAGACGCGTGTGATGAATGGAAAGTGCAGGAGGCGGATATTTGACGAATTTACCAGCCATACTGTTTGTGTTTAACATTTTGACTACCAGGCGCCGTATTACAGAAACCTCTTAACTTGCAGATCTTATCCGAACTGTTTCAGGGTTAGGACCTGATTTATACTTCATATCTGAAGTTAAGGGAGGAAAAGTGTATTACACAAGCATCCTAACTTCCCAAAATCTTAAAATAAACTCTCCTGACTTTGACTTTTCCACCAGGTAGTGTTTGCTCTTTTATTGCTTTTGGATACAGCGAAGTCTGTGTCTGCTATCTGTTTCTTTTATCTCCTGAGTTAGTGTTATTGTAAATTTCCCAAAAAAAGAACATCTTTGGATTTCTCCGCAGATGTTACCCTCCAACTCATCTGTCTTAAACTTCAGTGCCCGTCGTTGTTTTTGCTCCATTTTTTGCACGTTTCAATGAGAAAACCAGCGGTTACAAAGATTAGCTCGGCGAAATGAGAAAAAGTAGCATCGGTTGCTAAGTAACAGACATAAAAATTGATAAGATAGGATTCCTAAAGTTTAACTACACGAACACGTGGCGCCGCCTCGCGTGTCCCGTGTCCCGTGTCCGTTTTGTCTGTTCATTGTCTACATGGCTCCAGTTTAATTTCTTTCTCTTGCTTCCTAAATGTTGATCTTCCTTCACTTTTATTCTCTTTAGTATTTAAATGTATGATTTTTGTGATCCACAGTTTAGCAGATTGTGTGCAGTGTGAGGTTTTAGTTATTACTCTTTCATCTATTTCTCATAAGCACACACTTTATGTGATTTTATCAACATCCTGTAGCATTGGCCCTGTTTTGCGACAAATGCCTCCGCTGAGAGAATAAAATAAACTTTGAATTTTTTATGCCATACATGAGATGTAAAAACAAGACAAATCCAGCTGGTGTACTTCATCACACTGTGCAAAATATCAACAGACACTGCAATAAGTCGACTGTTTTTTTTTTCTAAACTTTGAGAACACAGAGTGTAAAATCTCTGCTTTTAGACAACCAAAACACTGCCTGCCTTTTATCTTGCTGTCACTGGAGCCAAATACTTGTTTTTCAAGCAACACACATTTTGGTGGAGAAAAAAAAGTTTTGTCACTGAAAGCTAGTAAGATGTGTTGTTCTGGCTTGAAAGGGAGGACAGCGTTTAAAAAATAAAATAAAAAAAGAGAGAAAAGAAGAAGAAAAAGTGAATTCTGCAGAAGGACAACAGTAGGACGATAAAAAGGATGGAAATATGAGAGAGGACGGGACGAGCCTGACAGATGAAATGGATTTACGGTAAGAAATCTAGAGAATGAAAGGCCAGGAAATACAGAAAGCTTAGAAAAGAACAATGCAAAATGAGAAAAAATGACAGAGTAGGTGTTAAAGAATTGAGGCACAAAAAGAAACACAGTTTGGCAAGTTTAACAACATGACAAATACGTGGAGAGGAAAGCAATGGAGGGGGGGGAAAAGTAAGAAATGCAAAAAAAAAAATAAAAAGGATTGCAAAAAAGGAAGACAGCAAGGGGCTCGGAGGAAAATCACATCTGACAAGTGCTGAAAAAGACAGGAGTGCAAAGGGAGGAGAGGAGAAAGGAAAGGAGAATATTAGTGAAAGAGCAGAGAAGCAATGGCAGAGAGGAGATGTGCTTGGTGGAGTGGAATCTGGGCTGATATGATGTGATGGTCCAGTCTCTCTTTTCATCACACACACACACACACACACACACACACACACACACACACACACGCTCGCACACACGGTCCAGTGCGCTGCAGTGTGATGAATGTGATCTAATGTGGTGCTGATATCGTGTCACGGCGATGTGAAGGAGAGAGATTGACAGAAAGCCCTGCTGTGTGTGTGTGTGTGAACTCGTGGCTGAGACCACAATCTATTTGAATCACATTGATGGATTAAAGCAGTTAAATAGAGCCTTTACGGGGAGGGTGGACATGAATGTATGCATGCATATGCGTAATGCAGACTTGGCCGCGTGCAGCAGGAGGCCTGCGACGCGTGTTCGGACTTGGAAGCCCACGCAACAATCAGTGTGAAATACTGAAACAACTGGACACAACTCGGGCATTTTAAATGCGTCCGTGGGAATGAATAGAATGGGAGGCTCTTAAAAGCTATTAGAATAAAATGCATTTATTCGTCATTGTCACTCAAATCCTGCACGCCACCTGACGGAGTCAGCGGCGGCCTCTCTGGGCAGCATTAGCATTAATAGGATGATGATTACACGTATTAGCAGAATACGTCAGTCATGTTTATGCCGCGTGTAACGACCATACTGGTGCCCGCTTAATGTTCTGTAATTATATTTCCCCATTCAGACCACAAAGCCAGTAATGCCAGCAGAGCCCACTTATGGTGATTTCTAGCCTGCTTAGAAAGGAGCAGATGCATATTATATTTTCCTGTTCGTGGGTTCAATTTGTTTTGTGGAAATAAATATATAGAAACACGGCATAAAGCAGGTTTCACTTAGAGAGTTTTTATTTTAGCTTTCATAAACGGTGACGTTTAAATGACATTATGTACAGCATAACACTCAAAAAACATTGAACACGCACCCTCCTCTACAGTCGTGTCTAAGGTAACCCTACATTTCTGAGAAGCGGCAAAAACTGGCTCATTTTCCAGCGACCTAACCGGAACCATCCGAGGCTAAAACCTCACCTCGCCCATCTAACCTCAACGATCCGAGTTTAATGCCGAATCATATCAATCTCCCGAATCTAGGATTACCTGTTTGTTAGTTCCTAACCCTTTAAAACTCAAAAATCGCACAATAACACAAACTAACTAACGGATCGATGTAGACCAGCAGCTCCCGTGTTGTGATGTAAAATGTAAAATGTTTTTGTCAAAAGGAGTTTGGTGGTTTTGACGAGAGATTATAGCGGCTTCAGTTCCTCGTCTGACGGCAAGGAAAAACTGAAAATATCATAAATACAGCGCACATTTAAACTGACAGGTGTCTAAAATACATTTATTTGTGGACAAGTACAGAATACAACCACTTTAAAACATTTTTTCAGGGTGTATGTATTAAACGTTTTTGAATGTTGTTCTGTCCATAATGTCACAGATTTAAATATTACTGTTTATGAAAGTTAAAATAAAATCCGTGTGGAGTTTCCCTGCAGTCTAAATGAAACGTGTTTCTATACATTTACCTCATACAACCTCAACTATCCCTTTAAGCACTTCTGCCTCTGTTTCCAATATCTAAAAAAAAAAAAGAAGTGCTTCTGGATTAAAACAAACAAAGCTATCTTGTGCAGCCACCCACATACAATGTGTGCTTAAATATTAGTGCGTGCCAAGGCAAACTAAATGTTAGCCATTAAATATTAAGAGTCTGAGAGTCTGTTCTTTTGCCTGAGGTAGATTGTAAATGTCATAACTTTTTTCTTGCATTATAAATGAAACGGCATTAAACCGCATTTAATTTGTCTCGTCTTCTTCCGAGGTGAATTAGCACCGTCGGGGCGTGGATGGGGTCTCACCTCTGTTGGCCACCATGACCTTCTTGATCGGTCGATACTCGCTCTGCGGGGCCGAGTGGCTGAAGCGAGGGGAGAGACACGCCCTCCGCACGGCCAGCAGGCCGAGGCCGCCTCGCACGACGGTGTACCGCAACATCCTGAGAGAGACACAAAGACAACGTTTGACACATGCACATAAATATAAAACATCTCAGCAATCAGCACCAGTCGTTAGATAAACGTTAGCATTGTACATTTCTGCAAACCACGGATATGTTACATTTCTATGTTTTCATATAGATAGCCATTTTTTCCCCAAAATCTTTATTGCCAGTCCAGTTCAATAAAAACCAGCCCAAATCCATAACCCTGCCAGAAACCTGTGTAAAACTGTAAAACCATTGCACATGTATAGAAAACACACAAGCATATTAAGCTTAATATCTGCATTAAAAACCCAAAGATACAAAGTTAGATAAATAATCTATTACAACCCACAAAGAGTGCAGACAGACACGTGAACCTCTGGTGTCGTACCGTCATTAGAAAGTGATCAAATACTGGGAGCCACAAAAAACACCAAAATACTAATAAAACTATAAGAGTATGGAATAAATGTCAGTGACGGTGACATCAGGGTAAACATGTCCTCCATTATCCCAAACAACAATTTAATAAAACTCATGTCAATCAAATGTTTCTCAAATTAAATGAGTCAAAAATATGAGTGGACACAACCAAGTTTACTGAATTTTGTATCTGTGTTTTGAGCATAAAATGATAACTTTGTTTCCACAATATTTTCCAAATGTTGACAAAAGCAGCTCAATGTGGTTGGAAATCAGTCCAATTTGGCAACACTGGCACCAAACTTTATATATGTAAGTTTAGGCAACAAAACTAGGTGGTAACTTTTGGAAAAACATCATGGTTTGGGTTAAAATAAGGACGTTTCTTATGCAAATTACATAAGTTACATAATCAACAATTATTGTCCCAAACTGTCATTAAAAACACCCGTTTGTGTTGGTCTCAAACCTCTTTTTGTGCTCTCGCAGGTCACACCTCCTCCTGATGAGAAACTCAGAGAAACTCAGCTCATATACATTACAGAAACTTTGATATGACACGTATGAAACATACAAATGTAACGTGTCCATGGTTTGCAGAAACGCACAACAGCAACATTTTATTCTGGCGACGGAGCTGCAACAAGTGAGATGGAAACACGTGGATCAGAAATGGCTGAATTTTTACAAACACACACACACACAAGAAACAGTTAATAATTTATGCTTTTGTGACTTGATATCCAGCATATCCTCTGTCCCAGGTGCTACAGGATATATATGATGTAAATAATATATATTCAGCAGCAAGTTAAATATCTGCATGGAAACCATTTGACTCGAAGTCATTGAATCTATAAATCTTTGTCCCAAACCTACAACTCATACTTTCTAACAATCTGTGTGTAGAAAGCACTTAGTAAGTTCAGTGTCTCAGGTGAAAAAAGACGCTTTAAGGAAAATGATAAGAGGATGATAATGCTTTGAAAGTGATTAAACAAGGAGGTGTGAGCCCTGTTTAGAGAGAGATTAAATCTATAAAGCTCCGAGCTTTATTAAGTTGTTGCTGAGGGTTTTTGTGTGCCTTTCAACTGTATGGTATTTTCTCTGAACATTTTAATTGGGTGTTACTGATATTCAGAACGAATCTTGCATTATTCCAGTACTCAAGAAGAAAAAACCTGTATTATGCATGAATAATATGAGAGCTGCAGCCTTGACTTCTGCTATTTAAAGTTCTGTGAAAAGACTCGTTGATATGCAACTTGGCAAGTTTGCTTATATGATGCTGTTCTGTTTAAGTTACAGAAAATCTCTGGCACATTCAGTACAAATTTAATGGCTTTTAAGACCTTTTTAATACCTCTAAAAGAGAAGAATAGCACCATTACTGCGGCAAAATAAAATCGACAAACTATCCAGTTAACAGTTATTGAATTTAAATATTCCGTGCATGTTGTAAATTTAGAAATCTGTGAAATGTAATGTCTCCCCTCCTACAATTCCAGACATTTTTAGACCTTAAATATCAAAAACTAAATTCATGATGTTTCTAACAATCACACTCCAAACATCTTCCAAAAAGATTTCCATAAAAGGACAGAGGGGGGTTAGAGAGCCAATCAGCTGCTGCTCTACTGACCAGCTGACAATCAGCTGCACAGCTTTAATTAAACACGTTTCACAACAATAAAATTAAAGAACTAAGTATTTCAGATAAGAAAATAAGATAAGAAGATAAGATCTTTGAAATGCAAAACATTTTGTCCACGCTGATCGACGACATGAAAAATCAACTTCTGCAGTGAACAAAACACACAAACAAGACATTAATTGCACCTGTTGTGGTTTGATGTCTGCATTTACCATCAATAATCCCCTAAACAAGTAATTTACACTGAATTAAAGCACGTTATTACCAAACATACAGACACATTTACCCACAACCACATGTGAACGGCACACAGAAGCACAATAACACACATCAATGTATAACTACCTTCTCAACATGATGTGTGTGTCATTCACACTGTGAGGAAACAAACAGCTTTCTGATGACTGACTGAGGAGGAAGCTTCTTCTTCTGCTCCGCCTGCAGCTCACTGACAGTCCTCTGCTGCCACACTGTGGTCAGACGACAGCAGCGCAGCCAATGCAAACCACAAACCAACTGACCAAACTCTGCAGCAAATTCTGGGATTACCAAGGAGTGGCAAACTGAGCGAAACCAGAGTGGTTTGTCAGATTATATTTAACAACATGTTTGGTTGTTTTTTTGAAGTAGCACATTAAAAAACAAATGCAAAGGCCATTTCCTGAACTATATATATGTGGACATTAATCCAAAGGGTCTCAGATCAGCAGCAGCAGC
>JAOVVB010064442.1:0-28799 GCA_028570985.1 Heterobranchus longifilis | reverse complement strand
GGTAAAAAAAAAAAACACCCACTTGTTCATTTTCTCAGTGTGTTCCCATTTGTATCCCCTCTGGCTCAGACTCTGAGCTCTAATGACGAGATAACCAAGCAGCAGAGCAGAGATACATACAGTATCCCTCAGAGTGTGATCAATTAAAGATACAGACGGTACATGATATGGATTTGTACCCCTCTAATTTTCTCATTAAACAGAATCTTCTCCTCAGTCCTATCTGGGTCAAGTCCAAGGGGACTGAGCTGATGGAGAATAGAAACAATTTCTTCTCCACCCAACACCCTGCTGTCTGTAACACGCTCTCAACAGCTGGCCAGTCCTTCACTCCACAGCGCGCCGATGTGCCGCTCTCTGGCACATTCCCACAATAATCGGAAGGTGACGGAGCGGACCACAGAGGCCGTGGGGCACAGCAACAGATGGGAGATATCTTCTCTGGAGTCGCAGCCCTAGATCCTTTTTAGCCTCGTGAAATCACAAACTGATCTCACTGGGACTAATTCGATTTCAGGTCCATGTGTTCCTATCTGGGTCTGTGTGTCTGTGGAACAAGCTGCAGGCAGTCGACTCTGATGAGATCTGCAGGCACAATCCCATTAGAAATAAGAGATCTTTGTCTGGAGTTCTGCGGTGGCCCTAATCCAAGCCCGTCTCAGTGTGTGTGTGTGTGTGGGTGTGTGTGGGAATGTATCTCTGTTCCTGTGCAAAGAGAGTGTGACCTATTCACTCGGTATTAGTGGACATTACTCAGGGTGATGATTCAACATTTCTGTCTGATTTTTGGCTGACGCAGCACTTGGTCCCGGTCCCTTCAGGCGACAACAACACAACGGCGGCTATTTAACACACTGGCTGAGCTGTCACATGGGCTCGCGTAGCCAGACTTATCTCCACAGCGCTGTGTCCGTGCTGGGGGGAAAGTCTGGATTCAATGTGCTTTCACTCCTGCATAGTGAAAAAAACTCCCTGGCCTGTTTGTATTTCTTTAAACCAATCACAATCGTCCTGGGCGGCGCCACGCCCTCCATCCAGCGAAGGTGCATCTGCAAAATAGTGTCGGAACACCTCCATGAAAATGTTGTAAACATATTATTTGAAGATATTTACAATCATTCACTGAAAGAACAGCAGACCTGCCTTATTGCGCAATCCAAATCTTCAAAATGTGTCACTTTCAGCATGTAGGTTGATAACTCGGAGATTGAAGAACGGGATCACAGACTTCCTGTTTCCAGACTTCCTGTTCACATAGTAAGCCGTAAATTCCTTCAAAGTCTAAACTACATAAATGATATGAGTCTGGACAGACACGGACACATACAACTATGAGGCGGTAATTCTAGTTTTTAGAGTAAAGCAGCTATGGCGATGTGTTAGTCTCATCTACATGCCTCCTACTCTAACCGGACACTGCGACCTCAACATCGAGCCCAGTATTTCTCAACCTATGTGTTTCAGCTTTGAGTTAAGGTAAATAGTTGAACAATACTCAATGGAGAAACAAATAGCCTTACCTTGTTTCTATAGATATTCTCACCACATCTATAGATGCTGTGAATTTTTAATAGATGGTGAAAGGGAGATTTGACTGTTTTCTGTTCAACACTCTGTTTAGAAAATGCTCCCGGATGATGCAGCGATGTTTCCTCAGTCCAAACATGCATTGAAATATCACACGAAACAAACAAGAACAATGCTTTCCCACCCAAGCGCTTCTTCCTGTCATGTTGACGAGTGGTCAGCCGTGCTCGTGGATTGAATTTTCCACAGGTCCCTGCCCAGTGACAGCTGATTGACGTGGAAGAAAGAAAACACGAGGTTTACTCATAACCTGTCCCTGTTTTAATGGATGATCTCTCTTGGTTTTTCTGCCCTGCAGGTGCGTCGGGCCAAGACTCCAAGATTGTGTTGGGATGATGGACAGGTAAGGGGATCTCAGGGTAGACCACCATCAGATCCTGCCACTACTCATTAAAGTTTCTCATGGTGCTCATTAACAGGAGTGCAGCATGTTTTGCATTTAATAATTGATGGATGGTTTAGGATTAGAATTATGAATGAGAGTAAAAATGGTCAGATTTCATGTGATTTTTTAAAGGTATACTCATATTGTAAAAGTGAGATTTCCATGTTTTATTTTTATTTCATTATAAAGCAGGTCTAGGTGCTATATAAATACTGTGAAAACATAAAAATGCTCAATTCACAGAGAAATGTGACAGCCCTTTTTCAGAAACTGCCTTTAAACGAGCTGTCAGGACTTCTGTAAGGTTGTGATGTCACAACTATACTATATATAGGTAGAAAGTGCTGCTACAGTACCGTTACAGTCATTCCCCAGCTGCAATGACGGTGCAGAGACGCCGAGAGTACAGATACAGAAGACCTGGAAATGCTGATCAATCAGAGCAGACTGGGCTTTTTCGGGAAGTGGCCTTAAAGAGACAGGTGGTAAAACGGAGTGTTTCAGACAGAGGGGGAATACAGGTACATTCAGACAGACAGTATGAGAAAACTCATGTTTTTTTTAACATTAAAGCATGTAAACATGCAAAAGCATGAACCTGAAAATGAGCATATGTCCCCTTTAAAATACTGTCTCAGCTTGTGTTTTTTCTCCCTCTCCCCAACCATTTCCGCTCGCTCACTCAGGCCGAGGTTAAAAAACATCGACCGGAGCAGCGCCCAGCACCTGGAGGTGACGGTTGGGGACCTGACAGTCATCATAACAGACTTTAAGGAGAAGGCCAAGCCCTCGTCCACCTCGGCTACGGCATCCAGCACGGCGTCGGCGGCCGACCACCACAGCCAGAACGGCTCCAGCTCAGAGAACACAGAGAAGGGGCTTTCCCGCTCCTCCTCGCCCAGAGGAGAGGGGAGCTCGGTCAACGGAGAGTCCCACTGAGTCACCCCTCTCTAAAAAAAAAAAAAAAAACCTCCCCCCGGCCTCCACCCACATCTGCAAGAGCATCCTGCCTCTACTTTCCAGCTGCACATTACTAACTGAAACCGTTTTTCTTTTGGATATTACAATTTCAGTAGGGATTGTGACCAAACACATCAGAGTTTAATCATTTTAAAGATTCCCCACAGCACTGGAATTCTGCGTTTCAGCAATATGAAAGACCTTCTGCTTAATCTTTCAGTTTTTAGTGATCTCTATTTTCATTTCGGTGTAAAGGATCCCACACGCTGTCCAAACCTCGCCACATGAATATTTACTAAGACAGTTTTATTCTGACGAAGAACTTCCTCAGAACTGACCTGAGATATGTCTGAATAAACGTTTGGGACAAGCTTCATGGGTCCTGTGCGGATTCCTTCAGATGCACCTGCCTTTTTTCTTTTTTTTTTAAATATTTTTGTTAAACGAAATGTGCAGCCCCACCTTCGACATGTGACCTATTCTTCCCCCATGTGGAATCCTCAGCCTCTGTCTGGAATCTTCATAAACCTGAACCATCTTTGATGCACTCTCAGTGTCCCGACACTGAACCTTCAACCTCACAGCGAACCTTTGCTCCTGCTCTCCATTACTCCAAGCTTTTACTTGTGGACTGCCTCTGCTGTGGAGTGACTTTTTTTGACACAGCATAGCGGCTGTACTCCGACTGGCACCATGTGATGTTTTTGGGTAATGTTTGGAGCAGGTTGTTTAGTTCAGGTAATGCTTGTTGTGTCCGTATAAGGGCATCGGGCAGGTTTTGATAAAAAAGCCCTCTTTTAAATGGCGCGGGAAGGTATAGTATATGATTTTAAAGGATAATACCGGTGTTTTTTTTTTTGTTTTCAGTTTGTGCCAATAATGTTGGAGATACAGTCAGGGTTTTGTTCTTCCATCTTTGCAACCATTAATTTTGTACAGTATATCAACAACAACCACAAACCTGCATTAAGTGATATTTTTGATATAAACATAAAATCATATTAAAGCTGGTAGTTTTTTCATTGGGCAAAAATACCATAATAACCTTCCAACATATTGTAATTCAAGTGGTCTGAGAGGAAACTAGACTTAATCTGCACCTCCTCTTGGCTCTGTTTTCAGGCTTTGGAAAATCGAGCCCGAGACTTTGGCCAATCACAGGTCATTTGAGAGAGAGGGCGTTCCTATTGGCTGTTCTACAAATGCAGATGTGCATGCAGATGGTGAAAGTGTGATTCAATGGTGGGAAATCCTGCAGAAAAAGTTGCTATTCCAACATTGGCAACAACTGCCTACACTGCAAAGCAACCCAAAAAAAAAAGAGTCAGACAATAAACGCAATAAATCAATATCAATATAAGAATTTAGCCTCCTGCTAACCGCAGCCAAAGGCTCACAGCTGTGGCTAATTCAAGTTCGTGTTTATGGAGCTAGCTAGATCCTCGAATCACAGTATGTTATCTCAAAGGGCTTCACAGAGCCACACGTTTGCAAAAAAAACAGGACTGTTATTCTCATAGAATTGTCGCTATATAAAATCAAATTGGCAACAAGTAGCAACTCTCCGGCTCTGTGCAGCTTTAAACTCATTGTTTTGGTGTTCTGAATCTCTCCTAGGTTACACTACGTGGCTGCATGAAATCACAGAAGACTTGAAGTTTCTGGTAAAGAAAGTCTTTACCAGCAACTAGCAAAGTACAGACCAAACCAGAGCTAAAATGTGGGTAAATATTGGGCTAATAGTGGTCATAAGACCAGAAACACTGATCCAAAGGGATGTTTATGTTGGTATATGTCTGCTAGAAGGGCAAGTAGGCAATTCATTCTAACATATTAGTCATAACAGCTCAAATCTGTCTCTCAGGGCTTTGTTTCTTTGAGTTCATTTTGCAGTCTTGCTGTTACCACATGCTATCAAAAAAATCACTTAATGCAGCTTTAAGATTTGTCCTAACTTTGTAATTAATTGCAATCAGGTTGAAACATTGGTCATTTATTTGTCACACTATAAGTAGAAAATGCGTCACCAATCACCGTGGTTACCGTCAATCACAAGACTCCCACAGAATGAGATATATCTACGCAAATGTGCAACAGTTCTTCATACATCATATTTCTTTCTTTTATTTGGCACACTTTTTTATTCTATAAACAAGAATTAATTTCAAGCCAGGTTTATCACAGGAAAGTCTCAGAGAAGAGTTGATTGCAAAACGAGGAACTCTCAATTAAATGTAGATGGGATTTAAGGGACTGTAGCTGTAAATGACACCGGTATTCTCCTTTTAATCTGCTGCACAAACAGGGCTGCACCTGCTCACCGCCACAGTGGAAAACCAGTGGGTGCTCATGCTGTACTGCCCCCCACCCCCCCCCTGTGGACCCAGTTTGGACACAGCACGGGGCTTCTACAATGGATAAGGAGCTTTGACTTCTGGACATGCACAGTTATCAGCTGCATACGGCGTGCGGTGTGATGGACTTTAGAAACTGTTTAAATTCCTCCATTTTGACGTAGCAAAGTGGGGGAGCTTTAGAATATACTAAACCCCCGAGCAGAACGATAGATCAACCTAACTACACAATAACTTATGAAACCTGTAGAATACTACACAGATAAAAATGGATATTTCTAAAAAATATTGTACTACAATGTTTTGATGTGGTTGTATTATCCATCATAGCAGTGTTATTGTCGAGATTTTTACTTTTAACATTTTAGCACAGATCCTGAGAACTGTCATGGCATGATAATATGGTCTCGGTATATTGTGGGACAGGCTACGTCTCTTAGTTTGTTAGCATCGTTTAATGTGTCAGAGATCTCATAGGTTCACCACACTAGCTGGGACTAGCTGCGTGGACTCGTGAGGACAGACATTTGTTATTTGGTTGTGGCAAATATGGAAAGACACTTAAAAATATATTGGTTGTCACTTGTTGATATTTTTTGTTCTGCTTTGCCATGCTCAATTGTTTTAAAATGTGTGAACTTGTTTATTACATGTCTGAATAAGAAAATAAGAAAAATCAAACAAAAGAAATGTTTACTTTTTGTCATAGTCACTTTCATACAGGTGCATGTATGTTTACACTTTATGTTGTCACTTGTGTGCTAATCTAGCTGTTTTCTCAGCAGAGGGGTGCTTTTTTTGTTGTGTTTTCAGCTCCATCTGGTGCTTAAGCTACTTATCCTCAACACATGTACACACAAGTTTACAGACCCATAATGCAACTGTGCAGACACTGAAAAGTGTGTTCATCCATGTAATAGTTTAGTCATGACATAATTATATAGGCTTATGGGAGTTATAAGCATCAGGTATACGGTTTAAACACTAATTAATTAAGCACTACATCAGTCAGTAACCTAATTTTCCCACACTAAATGAAAATGCAGTTGACATTCAGGTCTGTTGTCTGCTGGAGCCACATCAATAAAGACGACTAGTCACTTAAAGCCATGAATGGCTCTTTTCAGAGGTGAAATCAATTGAAAGTTGCTGCAGACACAGCCTGGCTGAGGGGGAGGGAGGGGGAGGAATCAACTTTGCTTATCGCTCCCACCCTTCCCCCATTTAGGGTCCCGACCTCCTGCTTCAGCTGCATGAAGCAGCATCAAGTGAAACTGGGAGGAAAGAGAAACCCGGACGTTTGGTATGGCCTTCAAAATAAAAGTCTAGAATGTACTCCCTCAGAATGGTGATAAAGGACAGTGGCTGCACCATACTGTGGGCTGCACAGAGGCAAAGCCATAAGACCACACCAAGTAATGATAGTTTTAATGAAAGCAGTAAATAACATCACAGGCATATAATTCGTTGTATGGTATATTCAAGCATCCCATCTGTAAGAAGTGTGTCAAATGTCAAAATTATTGAATTTGTCAGAGGTGTGCAAAAGATAGGCTATAGCAAATAGTTTCTCCTTCCCTCACATTATAGTCTTCAGGAACAAGAGTGTAATAGCACACCATGCCTTCAAGCTGTCAAGCATTAGCATTAACATGATCTGTTTCAAAATAAAAATAAAAATAAAGTACAGTGCAAAACTGCGTAAATGGCTCTTAAATGTCATAAATGATCACACTGACCAAATAATCTTCTTATCCAATTTGCCCCACCATTTTTGAGCAGAAATGCCCACTCACACAATGAGTGACACAATGCATAAACATGGTCTGTATAAAATAGATGTATAAAGTCTAAGCAAAAATATGAAGAAAAAAATCTGACATACTGAAAATAAAATGAGCAGAAATGCATAAAACCCTGTTGTGAGCATAACAGCTGTGGAGCCATTATGTTTTGTTACATTGTTTCCCACACTGTTAAATTGTTAAACAGTTTTTCATTGTTACATAGTATTATAAACTTGTGGCATAGGCCTAATCTAATCTAATTGGACAAGGCATTAACTCATTCCTTCAGATCAAATTGAAAAAATAACAGGTAAATAAAGCTAAAATAGCATTTTCCCAAAGCTTGTAAAAGTAAGAAATGTGTTGCAGAGCTTTACCACCAGAGGGCGTAATTGCGACACCGGATAAGAGTTTTATTTTTTAAACGTTGGCCGGAAGTGTGATGCCATTGCGACGAGCTTCACAGTTATTATTATACGGTAGTTACTGTGTCATGACTTTAGCTCTGAGTTGCGTTTACAAACTCCAAAATGCGGCGTTACATTCGTGCACTAATGCTGTGCACGGTGTTTGCCGTGTTTTCGGGCTTGTATGTTTACAGTAAACTGTTTTACTCGGACGTGGGGGTCGGTGGAAACGGACCGAAGAGGGGTTTCATCCCACCGAGAGTCCCCGGAGGCAGGCGAGGTGCCGCAGACAAAACCGGGCCCCAAAGCCCACACTGGTACAATAGGTAGGACTCAATTTTCAGGTTTTTCCTGCTTTAACGGGGTGCATCTGGGAAACAAAACACATTTCATACGATAAGCGTGAGGATATATGTAGATATGTACTCTTGTGATGTATAGGAATGTGACGCTGAACGGC
The DNA here is from genome assembly GCA_028570985.1 of Heterobranchus longifilis. NCBI lineage: Eukaryota > Metazoa > Chordata > Actinopteri > Siluriformes > Clariidae > Heterobranchus > Heterobranchus longifilis. Next base: position 20,859 of record JAOVVB010064442.1, on the reverse strand, counting down.
CCAGTGATGCAGACAAAGTAACGTTACACTTCATTTAGCTGCATCTTTCTGTGGACAGGAGTAACGCGAGACTTGCACAGGTGTGCAGCCCTCCTAAAGTTGCAGATACTGTTGCCTTACATTATGGCACATTTTGAATGTCAAAATCTGATAACAAAAAAACAAAACAAATGGAAGCTTTAGGCTATTACAGCTTTGTTTACTTTTCACACCTGGCTGTTTATGTGCCTGCCAGATGTTTGGACTTTAGGAGTAGGATACATGGGAGGAGTAGCTAATAAAGTTCAAAAGGAAGACAGAGGATATAGCCCATTACTACTTAATAAACATGTTATCAGGTTCTCCAGCAATTGTTTGGTCTGTTTAAAGGCCAGCAAATAGATACAAAGAAGTGATATTTTCAAATTGCTTGTTTTGTCCGACTAAAAGTCCAGAGTTTACTGTGACATAAGACAATGGGAAGCACATACAAGAAGCTGGAATTTGCTTAAAAAGAGTTCATACCAGGAGAAAGACACATTGGTGGTAGTCAGCCACAGCCAAACTCTAATCTGAGTGAAGTTATTTCAGACAGAAGAAAATTAACTTAAAAGTAGACACATAATTAAACGTTTTAGATTCCAGAAGCAAAGTTGAGTTGATGTCAAACCACAGTATGATCCATTTTGGGGCTTCGCTGATTCATGATTCAAGGATTTATTATGAAATGCAGGGGTGGCATACTCTAGAGAATGTGCTAAAATGGCACATTGATGTTATTCAGTAATCCTTTTATTATTAAAAAAAAAAGAGAAAACAGCAAAAGGTGTGTTTTCTTTATGGACAATAACTGAAATCATGTGTCCTTTGGCATCAAGGGTTATAAAAATGCTGACAAGAAAACATGGCTGACATCTGTGCCACCCTGATGAAGCCCTTTGTCAAAACCATGCAATATTACAACCTATTATAATACTCAGGACTCTGGAATTAATTTATAACATCTGTCCGACTCTCCACCCTCTCACAGGTACATCATGCGTCAGCGCGGTCAGGTGGAGGCAGGCGGCGGCGGCGGCAGCGTTCAGAGCAGACCTGAACCTCCCATGCACCTGGCCGTGGTGGCCTGTGGGGAGAGGCTGCAAGAGACTCTCACCATGATCAAGTCTGCGGTGCTTTTCAGCATCAAGCGCCTCCACCTGCACATCTTCGCTGAAGATCAGCTCCACGCCAGCTTCATGGAAGCTGTGAGTCGGAATGACATTTTAAGTCTGCAGATTGCTCGCTGTGAATGACCCTGCGTTTGTGTCGATCACATCCTGTACTATCCCGCCACCACTTACTAGTAATTGATGTGTGTTGTCTGTGTTGCAGTTGGAGTCGTGGCCTGGTTTTATTCGCTCCAGGTTCAACTACAGAGTCTACTCCATCAGCTTCCCCAGTGAGAACGCAGCAGAGTGGAAGAAACTCTTCAAACCCTGCGCTTCTCAGAGGCTCTTCTTACCCGTGAGTTTCTTATAGAGAGAGCACTCTTCTGTGTGACAACCACAGTGGAAACGTGTCTGATGCTCCGTTTTTTAAGATTTACTTTTAAAGACAAAACATCACCCAAGTTAAAAAAAGGTCTGGAGCTCTGAATTGGTAAATATGTTCGAATTCTCTAATAAAATTGGAATTGGCAGCTGTAAAATACCAATTTTATTTGCCAAATCTTACAGGAATTTATACCTTAACATCTACAGATTTAAATATATTGGGAAAAACATTGATTGTAAATATTCTTATGCACAGGATACTCAACATTCTTTGCCTAGGGGCCACTTTTGCAAAATAACAGGAGGGCAGTTAAAAACAAACATTAATAATATTGATTAGATAAAATTAATAAACATAAAAAGGCCCATAACTCATCTTTCTTCAAAAGTCACACAGCTCAGGTGTACACAGGGGTGTTTCTAGGATTAGGTCCAGGAGATCCTCCCCTGGCCCTTTTTTACATTTATAAACAAGCTCTATTATGATGGTTTTAAATGAAGTATGACTCATATTTACATTCAAAGTATAAAAGGAAAAATTCCCAGTGAACCAATTTATTTTCATTGTGAATTAGAATCTGCGGGCCACCCGGCACCCTATCGGTGAAATACAATGTTTCCAAATCATTGAAGTTCACCTTTATACAAGATAGTGGGTGATTATATTCTGTTAACCCTGAGCAAAGTCCCCTTTGTAAGGCCACTGCAGAACATACCGGCAGCAACTCAAAACACTGGAGAGCATCCACATTGTTATTAAAACATCTTTTCCAATCTGTGCAGCTGATGCTAAAGGACGTCGACTCGGTCGTGTACGTCGACTCGGACATCCTCTTCCTGCAGCCCGTAGACCACCTGTGGGCGTTCCTCTCCCAGTTTAACTCCTCCCAGCTGGCTGCTATGGCCCCGGAGCACGAGGAGCCCCGCATCGCCTGGTACAACCGCTTCGCCCGCCACCCCTTTTACGGCAGGACGGGCATCAACTCAGGGGTCATGCTCATGAACATGACACGGATGAGGAACATGTTCTTTAAGGTAGGGCTGAACGCTGAAAGTAGTGATTTGTTTACTGTATTATTAATGTACTACTTCATTGGCCATCTGTTTGTTTACTGTATTATTAGTGTACTACTTTTATTGACCACCAGATGGCCTCCTTCTGCTGCAGTTGTCTGTGAAAGGATTCAGTGTGGTCCTCTTGCTGTGATGTTGATGTGAAGCTCCTGACATTTAACCATTTGACACCATCCTGACACAGTAAAGGCAATCTTTTTGTGCATACATGTCTGTGTTGACAGAATGACATGACGTCTGTGGGGCTGCGTTGGGAGGAGCTGCTGATGCCTCTGCTTCAGAAATACAAACTCAACATAACGTGGGGAGACCAGGATCTTCTCAATATCATTTTCCACCACAACCCTGGTAAGGCTGCACACACTAATGCATACATAAAATCACACTTTATTTCTGTAGCACTTTTCACACAGGTTAATGCAGTTCACAGATGATTGACAAGCAGAGGAGATAAAATGTATAGACCGTAAAAACCATAAAAAAGTCAATTAAAAAAACAAAGATAAATAAAAATAAAACTAGGCACCGATGCACGCAAGACAATAAAAATGTAAGGAACGTAAAAAAAAAAGATAAAAGCTATAATAAGAGTATTAGTAGTAAAACAGAGTGAGATAAAAACTAGATTCGAGAAACTCAAAGCAACAATAAAAGATAAGATTGAAAAAGTTAAAATCATAAAAACAGGAGATCAAAGCTATACTAAAAACTAGATATAAATACATAGCATGTACATTTCTGTACACATTTATACCTGATGCCTCCATAGACAAATGTACATTTTTTAATGTTAGACATTAGCTTATCATACTTGTCAAAGTCTACAGGATGCCACTTTGCAGCACTGATTTGTTGACCTCAGTGTTTCTGTTTTTGTGCACCTCCATTCTCAGAGTGCTTGCTGGAGTTTCCGTGCCAGTGGAACTATCGTCCAGATCATTGTATCTATGGCAGTAACTGTGCGTCCGCCGAGGAGGATGGCATCTACATACTGCATGGAAACAGAGGGGTTTACCACGACCAGAAACAACCCGCCTTCAGGGCTGTGTACGAGGCCATACGAAAGGTGGGCACGCCTTGGTGTGTTTGTGTTAGTGTGTGTGAGGTGCTTGATACTTGTCCATCTTTAGGCTTTGTGAATTCAGTTACAGTATGGGCCATTTCTTATGTCGGTCTCATGTTCAGTCAGGACATTTCACACAGGGGGATTTATGCACCTGTTCAGACCAGAAAAACTAGCAGCAGTAAAATATGGAACTCTATATGAAATCTAAAGTTGCCCCATAAAATTTACCGCCCTTCCATTAATCTTTTAATAACTTTTTATTGTTCATTTTAGCCATCTTCATCACGGACGGGCTCAAAACTTGAAGATGTCCTTGCGTTTCTGGGCGTTTGGTGATTTTTATTGAACACCGAATGTAGATACAATGTTATATCAAGATGTGTGCAGTCTGTCTGCAATGAAATTTAATTTTTAAAAGTGTCTATAATATTTAAAAAATCAGATTTTAGTGTGTTTAGCTGAAAAAGCGTGCATGCAGGCTGAAGGTCAACCGTGGTGTTCTGTCAGGATTAAGCTATGAGCAGAGAATAGTCTGCTAGACGCTAGGCTAATTTAAACACTGGAGCGATATGCCGTCCATCTCAGCAGTGAACGGAGATGTCTGGCTGAGAGACATGCCCAGCACCCCCCCCTGGCTGAAGATTTTAATATTCGCTTTTGATTACTGCAGAATCCCAAAATCCCCCAAAATGGTATTCGGGACAGCCCTACTGGAAACTTGCTTTTTTTGTTATGATCAAAGGTTTTATTGTATTACAATTTCCATCCACACATACGGACTGCAGAAAGTTTGGCAAAAACAAAAGGCATTCTGGGAAACAGAAAAGTGACTAAAACAAGCACTCTGTTGAAAGTCTCTTGGGTACATTAAAGTAAAAAAAAAAAGAAGAAAAAAAAGAGCCTGGTGAGCCTTTCAGAGTTGTGGGTGTAATTTAGTGCAACATCTGATGAAAGGAACCCTTTTATAACCCCAGTGACACACCTGCGCTCCTCCACTGCCCCATCCCTTTCCCCTCCTAGATGAGGTTTTGGATTGGTGCTGACCCTAAAGGCCGTAAGTGTTAGTGACATCAGATGGTCTGCGTTGGAAAACAAATCTCCGCCCTTTCCAGAAGGTTGGAGTGAAAGCTAATTTCCCCCATGAGGACGTTTATGGGTTGTTTACCAGCAGCGTAATGATATTGACGACACCAGTGGCATTTACTTAATGAAGCCATCAACGTTGGAAGTCTCATTGCTTTCCTATTAACAAAGCATTGAACATAGATCAGAGCGGTGGCTGATCCATACCTTACCCACGGCCCGCAGTTAGAACTGCAGCTTTATAGGACAGGATCAATTACATCAGGAGACACGCACGTTACCTGTGCTGCTACAAGTGAGCCCCCACACAAGGGCCCGCATCATGCACCGTTTTTCCAATCGTAGCTGTTGAGATTCTTTATAGATATGTGATTAAGTCTGGTTTTCCAGGAGTATAGATTGATCCTCTGTGTGTTTCATCTCGCTTGACAGACCGTTTCATCCATTTCTTTGCTTGTTCATGTGCAGCAGAACCCGAGGCAATCTGTGTAGTGTTATGGAGTGAATAACAAACAGGACAGTGCTACATTGGCGGCTCAGTAAAAGTGTGAGGTTTCAGAAAACTGGCACAGGGCAGAGGGCTCAAATGCAGATTCACTTTTACTTCATTTTGAAATATAGCGCAGTTGCAGGGAAATATTAAAGTTCAGAAATGTAACTAAGTGACAGCAAGTTTAAAGTCCCAGTGAAATAGAAGTTAGAGCATCTTTAGCTTCTGTACTGTGACACATTTCCCAGTGAAAGGGAATATTTGAGTGGTGTACAGTTACAGGAAGGATTTAAATCAAATTCTTCACACTTGATTGGACTAAAAAGTGGGCTTAGTTGCAGATTAATTGATAGGTGGATGTCATGATAATATCTGCACACTCAAGTCTGTGCAAAATCTTTTATATTTAGCAAGGCTTTGGTCAGAGACCTTCTGCGAGGCAAGAACAGGTAGCAAGTGAATGGAAGCACAACACATCAGCACTTGATTAGCCTTAATGCTAAACACTGTGGCTAGACATCAAGGGAGTTGTAGTCCTAGGTATGATGGACTACAGAGTTAAAGATTGCATTCCCCCCCCCCTCTTTTTTCTCTATAATAATATTGGTTGAAATTGGTCGGTACCAGCTTACAAAAGCATGTCATATTTTGCTTTACAGGAAGAAAACATGATTGGATTTTGATCAATTTTGATGTAAAAATACAAAATTATTTTTATTTTATTTTATTGTTGTTATATATTGTTAAATAGATGCACACCGTGGCTGTGGATGTGATATAAAAGGGTTAAAAGGCAGTTTTTTCATTTTATCCATGAATGTATTTGCTCTCAAACAATTGCCTCATGTGTGAAGGAGGACAGGCACAGCATAACCCATCATCAAACATGTGCTCCATCTGCCATTCCCACCCTGGGCTTATATACTGTGACTAACAGTCTATAGTACAAGTTTGTGTGAGCACAACACACACTTCCACAGAAGGCAGATGAAACTAAAGGGGCCAACGGAGGCAAATATAAAAGGGTCATACAGGGAGGCAGGCTAACCACCACAGACACAGAAGCTTCTGCAGAGCTCAGGCAACAGAGACAATCTGGCAAATGGGTGAACGTGGGTCGGAGAGCACATAATACTGGGGCTGATTACCAATGTGGAGCAGGTGTGTGATCAGGTGATTGGTCAGGTGAGGAGTTGAGGCGAGAAACACTGATTACAGCTCGAGGACAGGTGATCGCAGGGAGAGCACAGGTGCTGCTAATCACATTAACGATGGCTCTGTTTTCCCTCCACTTTTCATAGGGTTCATACAAAGTCTTGATAGTTTGGAAAAGTTAATTTTAACCATTATGTTTTCAAGGTTAGGAATATGCTTTCATTTCAGTATACTCATTGACAAATGCTCGATTTTCAACATAAAATCTGGTGTTTTATCGACACAATCACTCATGTAAACCAAACATCTTTTAATATTTTAAATGAATATTTGTTTGTTGTCTCCTGGCATCTCATACCAGACAAAACATACAATTATAAGATGTTATATAAACAGCTGGTAAAATAAACAAAGAGACAATATACATTGATTGCTGTGGGTATAAATAAATTCTGTAAACTTTTTTTTGCAAGTGCATTTATAGTAATAATTAAGATATGATGATAATCACTTTGAGAGTCTGGAAATTGTTGGTTGAGGGACCTTGAAAGTCCTTGAAAAGTGCTTGAGTTTGTCTCTTAAAATGCTGTAGCTTTTAACGGCTGTTCACCAAAATTACAAAATGCAAATATTAAAAACGTTCAGTGCATCAACAAAAAAGACAATATCAGCAAATTAAGTATAGAATCATGCCCACAGCAAGACAAAGACTGATTAAAATGTCATTTATGTAGGGCTGCAACTAATGATTATTTTAATTTTTGTTAATCCTTTCTGGTTAATTTTTTAATCTATAAAATGTCACAAAACAGTGAAATCAAAATGTGTCACAGCCCTACATGACATCTTCAAATTGCTTTCTTTTTTTTTTTGTCCGACCAACAGTCCTAAACCCGAACACATTCATGTTACAATTATATAAAATGGAGAAAAGCAGCAAATCCTCACATTTGAGATGATGACTTTTTTTTTTTTTTAAATGGCTTCAATAATAAATTAATCAAGCGTGAATGCAACGTTAGGCTATAAATGAACTGTGTACACCACAGGCACAAGCTGACGATGACATTTAATGTCATTGAATGGGGTATTTACCAACATATTTTATGTCACAGGAAAAAAAAAAGTGAAAATCACTTAAGCTTGTGTTAACCACAGACCTTATTTCAGACATCTAATCAAAAACACATTAAAAAAACACAGACTTCGAGACGAGGCAAGTGGAAGTGCAGTGGGTTTTTTGGACTACTTTTGTTTGTTTTTTCATAGCAGCTAATATTCTTAATAAACTGGAGACAAATGTACATAAATCAGTGTCCATGTCCTGTATCCTCCTCAACACACAACACAAAGAAATGGGAATACAAACAGCAGTGCTCCTCCCTGTCTGTCTGCCTGTCTGCGTCTCACACAGACCACGGCGGTCTGTCCGTCATAAAGCATCTCCTCCCTCCCTCCGCTGCAAAAAGCTGAGCCCAGGAAGCAGCAGTTAAATTTTTACAGCCGATGGTACGTTTAGAGTTGGAGTCTGCACATCAACAGTGCCCCATCAGCCACACAAAATCAATACACCAACTGTAAATGCAACTTTATGACCGGCGGGTGTGTGCATATATGTGTGCGTAAGTATGTGCTCATAAAAACGCCATTCTCTTTGTGACCCAATATCAGGGAACCCAACCGCAAGCAAATGAGCTGGCATAAAAAATGGTAATTCCCCTTTGATTTCCTCGGAGCATTGTAAAGGCTCCTTCATTATCGGGAAGACATGAAATTTCTTCTGTAATCCCCGGTTATCACCGGACGGTAAGCCTATAGCATAAAACTGACTCCAACAACGTGGGTTTCTTTATGTTTTGCCCGGCTGACCGATCAGATTAGATTTGGATTCCCTTCTGAGTTCGGCATGCCTTGCGGATTTAGTTTTTAATTTATCCAGGGAAAGATATCTTCCGAGCCCAAATGCTGCCCAAAGCACCACTTTGCTTACTTACTGAGGGAATCTGATCAATTCCACTGGAACAGTAGGAGGCTGAGAGCTGTCCTCAGGGGACTTTTGATAGTTTGGGATTTCAGCTGCTCATTTTAAGTTTCCAAGCCCACTCCTCCAACCTTTAGAAAACCACAACCCCCGTGTTTCAGCTCTCTGAAGAAACAGGTCGTCCTACTTGGCAAGTCTCCTTCATACCACCAGTCTGCTTTTATAGTTTTTGAGTTCATTTTTAACAGGATGTTCTTTGTTTACCGAATGTCTCAGGCTGTTTTTATTCACTGTTTGTAGCTACATCTTCTTCTATAAGTAAGGCACTATAATTCGTATATAACCCGCTTAATTGTGAGCCGGGACGTGCAGGGCTGCCTCTAAGGAGGAAGTCAGGTGATGTAGTAGCGCTCTGATCGCTCGTGTTGCTGGACATTCGTAGGATAATGCAATTGTGAATAACTTTTTCGTAAGATATCATACGAACCGCTGTAGGAGGATGCGTTGTCTCAATATGTAAGATCAATACATTAAAATTGAGGATCTTATTCTCCAAATTAATATATAGTGCTTTGGAATTTATCTATTGATCATCGGAGCAAATTTAGAAACAATAACACTACACCAAATCCAACCAATGAATTGTTTTGTCGTTCCAGTACTCTTTTGGCGCAGACCCAGCGACTTCTTTGTTGGATCCACTGGAGGAGGAGCTGTTGAAGACGACACACACTTATTGTGGTAAATCCCACACGCTCCTCACCAAGAGACTGGCACACAGCCTGGAAAACATCAACAGGAAAGCCCCGCGTGGACGGTGACAGAACTGACTCTCAACAATGGGACCAGGGGGGGGGTAAAAGCAGAGAGACCATAGCCTCATAAGCTTGGTTAGAAATTGATTGTACAAAAAAATGTTTTTTTTACCTGGCAAACTGTTCAGTAACAATGAGTTTTAGATTCTTTTGGTGAACAGCTGCTCTGTAGGATAGTTGGGATTGTCTCAAACTGAGACTAATAACTGCTCACCTGTTTGTAAGTTGCTCTGGATAAGAGCGTGATCTAAATGGCTGAAATCTACTGTAAATGTTGCAAAGGCCAGTCGGCCTTGTGGCAAAGTACTGACCTTAGCAGAGAAAAAATATTTACTATAGATGGATATATTGATCCCTCCCCCCAGGTTTTTCTATTACATACTTTCACAATATTTTACTGACAACTGGGGATTTTTATTTTTTAAAACAAGCAAGCATCAAGTATCTTCCAACAATTCTCTCCTTTCAGTGCCTTTGGTTATTGACTAAAGGTGAATAATCCTCATGGTGCAAAAGATCTGTAAAAGTTTGGAAGATTAGCTCTTGACTTTCCATATTGGAGAAATGATTGAACTTTGTGAAACGCTCTATTTAAAAGAGACAAAAGAATCATAGCAGAACTGGACCATAGACTGTATAAAAGAAGTGGACATAGCTTCGGTTCTGAAAAGTGAAGCCAATGCGACTCCATTGGCTCCAAAAAGAAATTGTATAGAAGTCTATGAGAAAATGACCCGACTTCTCACTTATATTTATTACCTCAGTAAACATTTTCCTAATGAGTTTATGATCTCAATCACAAGTTTCAAGTCTTCTTCAATTCAGCCTGATGATCATTTTGTAAATTATGGTCCCATTAAGAGGAAAATAGACGATAAAGCAGGTCTGCTTTAGGGCGTGGCTACCTTGTGATTGATAAGTTGCTACCACAGTATATTTTCAGGTCATGAAAGTAAGAAACATTTGATCGCCTAAAAATGTCTTCAGTGTTCGGTTGCACAAAAAGACACTCTAAGGAGTCGGCCTGTTTTTAGTTAGCCAAAATGAATTACGCATGCACCTTGCTAACCAAGCTAGCGCTAGCACTAGCTGATGGTTTAGCCTCCTCCCCAGCTCAGCCCTCTTGTCCAAATATGGTCACTTCTGGCTAAAAAATAAATTAAAAAAAGATGGCGACGGCCAAAATGTCAAACCCGAGGCTTCAAAACCATATCACACAAACCAATGGGTGACGTCACAGTGGTGACTACGTCCACTTCTTTTATAATACGGTCTATAAACTGGACAAAGGCTTTCAGCAGGGCCCACTTTGAGAGATGTATGCACTGGACCACTTTTTCAACCTTCAGAAACCACTTCCGTACCAGCAATATGGAAGAGAAGTCGTTTCAGAAAGCATGCATGGAATAACTAGAATTAGATTACATTTTGAGTTTGTAAAATGATTATGTAAAGAATTTCTGGAATAGTTATTTTCTACGGTGGCAGGAGCTGAGCATATTGAACCTCTATCAGTAAAGGTTTGTCCTATTGTATGTTATTTTATCTGTTACACAGGTTACCTTGACCCGAAATAAAACAAACAAAATGAGGTGATTAAATAGTCGTAGGCAGTTTTTGTGTTGTGTAATGTCAGTCTTTTGTGATGTCAGATCACGTGACTAATTAGATACTATGTTATGTGAATCACACGCAGATATGCTAAAAATCCTGTTAGGTTAGTTTATGATACACAGTCCAGTCAGCACACATAATGCAGAAACAATTGATATTGCTAACATGTGAATAAGCTACAAGTTCTTCTCCTGATGCCAAAGCATTTCTTTTTATTACTATAATTATGGGTTGTGCACCGTTGAATGTATTTTGAACACTTAAGGGTTGAAATCAAAATGTTATTATCAGTGCTTATGTTGGTATGACTGTAATGTGTGGATATCCTTTGTGAAATGTTTACTTGTTTATATGTCATGTGTTGTGTTTTTATGAGTGTGTTTTGTGTTTTTACATTAAAGATCATTGGGATTTGTACGGCAGTGTGTTGTTTAACCACCAGAGGGTAGCATTCCTTGATATGTCCACGAGTGCTTCAGGATGAAAGATATTAAGGTAGCCTACTTTTGAAACAACAGAGAAATATAATTTATGATAGGGGAAAGCTACTTAACACATTTGAGTTTTTTAAATTGTTGCTATCATTTTCACTTGGTAAAATGTCAAGATGCAAATGCAAACATCTCATATTAGAGTTTTCTCTTTTTACCAACATAAGGCATCTTTGTTAGTTTATTCTATAAAGATCTAGCTTGAAGAAGATTGATGGTACGTTTCTATCGCCTCCCGGGGCAGATCAATGGACTTGCCAATAATCTATGACGAGGCCACTGGAGGTGCTACACCTTCTGCTTCAGCTCTGCAGTGCTCATAAAGTGTAAGTGATGGACCAATAACAAAGCCATATAGGTGCCTGTCTGTGACACTATGGCATGGAGAATGAGTTTATGTTTATTCCCATTAGGTGGGGGATACCCCGCATTTATGGCTCCAGAGGAATTTTGATTCATTGCACCAGAACTATCCTTCATTCATCACTATATATCCATATGAGAGCTTATCAATTACCTTTATTGACCTGTGTGCTTAAATGCAACATGTAACAGGCCAGCTCCCCAGAGAGAGGGAGACAATGGCGTGGAATTGAGCACCACAGTGAAAAATTCAATATCGTCCACCCTCCGAGGTTTCATTCTCCTGAAACTACAGGTTTTATATCGCAATAAATAACTCAGATTTTATTTCTTTTGTGCCATCGCGGCTGGAAGAGAAACTATTTAAAATGTGACCTCCAGCGTTTAGAGTGGGGTCAGAGTGGGAGATGAGGCGAAAATGGGCACATCGCAGAGTAATTAAATGTTTGTGATGGGGGAAAAAAAAGACAAATTGATTTTTTTTTAAATTCAGGTACTAAGGTTTTTCTCCATTTTTCTCTATTGTCACAGGACAAAATGTTGAAGAGGAGAGATGAGTGCATAGTGGGAGGACAGCGAAAAGGCTGATGGAGTGTGTTAGTGATGAAAGAAAAGAACAAGGCTGTCATAGCCAATATAGCAATTAGGGCACTTTATTGCTTCAGAGCTCCATCTTTTGGTTATTGCTTTCCTGAAAACAGAGTTGGACCTATCATCAAAAGCAAACAGCAACAGAGAGATTTCTGGAGAAACAAACATATTCCAGGGTACAGTGTAGCAGTGAATACATAGTGGGCTAATTATGAACTGTATTTATTGATCAAATAGGGTAAACAAGCACTGAAGAAAAATCTGAAATCGTTAAATGCCACAAGAACCTGAAGAGGTAGATAAGTGCAGCATGAGAAATCTACTGTATCATATTTTTAACTGGTCAAGGGGGAACCTTTGCTGCAGATCAATGAACACACACTTCATTGCCACTCTAAATGTAGAGGCATCCAGTTTGAAGAAAGCTAAAAAAAAGAAAAAAACAGTTTACACCTGCTCAAACATACATGCTGTCCTTTCTCCAAATGTGGTTCTAATTGCTGGTCTGTAAAGCATTAACCATTAAAGGGGACATATCATGCTCGTTTTTGGGTTCATACTTATATTTTGGGTTTCGACCTAAAACATTTTACATGCATTAATGTCCCAAAAACACATTATTTTTCTCATACTGCCTGTTTGAATATACCTGTATTCACCCTCTGACACACTGTTTTAGCGAATGGTCAGTGTTTGCAGGTCTTCCGCATCTGCACTCTCAGCATCTCTGTAACGGCACTGTAGTGGCACTTTTTTTACCTATGCATACTATAGTTGTGACATCACAACTTCACAGAAATCCTGACAGCTCGTTTAAAGGCGCCGTTTCTAAATACGAGCTATGTGCATTTCTGCGTGGATTGAGCATTTTGATACTTTCACAGTATTTATATAGCACCCAGACCTGCTTTATAATAAAAAAGACATGGAAACCTCATTTTTTACAATATGGAAACTTTAATAAAGCACCACCCCTTTATAAGTATGCCTTATTAGAAAGTGGTAACTATTTCAATATGGGCTCGGTGAGCTTTGGCTGTGCTTGTATATATATATGTGTCATTTATAGAGTGTATGCTTTTGATCTAAAGTAGAAGTTTCTCTTGATCATGTGACTTGCCATATAGAAAGACAAGTCAGCATCTGTCTAATTCTGACAGATTGAATCATATGATGCATAATGCACACATGTTCAAACAGCCACATTGAGGCATTGAGAGGCATGCATACACTCTTATACTATACAACTTCTGCACCCCACATTTGAGCATGTATGTCATATCACACTCCTAGATTGCACAGCAGGAGGTCATTTACATGTTGTAATAGGGTCTACATATCACTGCTGTAGGAGATGAGAGAGAGAGGCACACAGGCCTGCACGTTCCCCACAAACAGAATGTCATGTTCAGCGCTTCTTATTTACATGTGTGCGACTCCGTGGTACATTTGATGCCCAGTGAGATGTAATATGACATCTTTGCTCGTACTGACACCGAATCTGCTTCAGTGATTCACTGGCTGCATCATACGAAGAGAGAGTGAGTGATGGGTATTTCAGCAGATTGGTTTATTTACTTCACAGCTTATTTTCTGTGTGTGTTTGTCAGACTCGACACGGCAAATGCCACGCAGCCAAGCCAAAGGACGTCTCTGTCCAGCTCTCTGCGAAATCTGGCTGCTTTCAAGGGAGACAAGCACTCAGGAACGTCCAACGATTACAAGGCTTTCTGCCAAATGTGGTCCTTGTTTTTGTTCTCAAACCTTTGAATGCATTTTCCTTCCTTCGTCTTTTTAGGGATGGGCATTTTAAGTAATTTCCATATTCCAGTACTGGCATTCAATTATTATAGAGTAGCCTACTCGGGGGGAAAAACATTTAAGAATAGGGTCTGAAATTAGTTTTGGATGACGTCTTGTAGTAGCATGGGATTATAAGAGTTGCTGTCTTTATTGCTGAAACATGACGAGGTTGAAACCTAGTATGTGGCTGGACTGTGATATATCATACATTAGGCAGACTGTATTTTTTCCCCCTACACACACATTTTCATATTTGGTAAATAAACAAAAAAATACTTTTAACTGCCACATGATTATTATGCTCATTAACTTAGTTAGGTAGGCTATATATGTTAGCATATCTATTTATATTTTGGTATTCATACACAATTATTCACAGTCATTTATTAATAGTGGAAAGTATAGCACTATATTATACATTTCATGTATATTTGTTTATTTAGTGTTTTTCCACACATTGGTGCTAATAAAAAATAAATAAACATTGAAATAAAGTTTTAGTGAGTTCAACCAATGGTGTAACTTCATCATTCACTCACTCACTCAGTCAGTGAGTCAGCGACAGACTCTCCCATTATAGGGTTGGTCCTCCAGCTTTGCTGCGGTCCAGCCAAAAACACCCACCATGACATGAAAATCTGATGTGATTCTGGCAGAAATAATGTTCACAGACAAGTTTTGTCATTTTTGTCAAGTTTGTCATTTCATCCTAATGAAATAGCCACAAGTTATACATAATGTTACGCTTGGTGGCTGGAATTTGTCATAGTAGCACATCTTAGTAAAATAACTGTTACAAAGCAAAAAAAAAGAAGCAAGTACTCGATACGTTAAATGAATACTGACGTCCAAATCGAGTGCTGGAGTACTCATGCCCATCTCTTCTTCCTTTTCATAATTTTATTTTACCCTGTCATCCCCATGTCGTGCCTATCTCCTTGCATTCTTAAATTCCTATCTTTCCACATTATTTCTACAATAATGTGCCTTTGAAATCCACCTCAGTGCCTGACCTAGTTTCTCATGCCGGATTCTTTTTTTCCTGCACCCATCAGAGGGCACGCAAACTTCCAAAGACAAACCACACTGCGAATACAAAAATACCCAATGTGCTCATCAAACATGCTCACATTTTTCTTCTTCCAAGAAATGGCAACAGAATGTTTTCAAAGACAGATTGTGTTACAGACGTTCTCACCTCCAAACATTTCAAAAACACCAGTGTGAGTCTGTGCCTACTTAGAAATGCTAGCCTTGGGGATTCTTCGCTTTGTACTAGACCGTAGGCGCACATGAGAGCCAAAACCAGGCTGCTACCGTAAGACAAACGCATCCAAGGACAGGAGACGGTATTGTCTTTTCAAGCATGTGACGTTGTTAAGTTGCTGCTTGCAACAAAATGGGATGTTCAGGGGGGATTGTGAAGTGATTTGAGCACCTGGATATATATATAAAAGCTGGAAACAGTGTCAAAAGCACACAGCTCCGTGATTCTCGTGAGTCACTTCTATAGGAAAAGTTTGATATTGCACTTATTAGCTTATCCGAAGCTCGATGCCACTCTCGTGTTTGCAATTCTGTGTTGATATCATTTATCACACACATTTGGTGCTAAATGTAACCATTTTTGACCACTCAAGAATTGATAAAAATGGTCAGAAATCCCTCCAAAGACCTTGAGGAACACCATAGAAAAATCTATGCTGTGATTTGGTAAAAACAACTTTTGACATTTGGAGATTTATGCAAGCATTGCATTTTTCTGCGATTGTGTTTGTAAAGTTTAACGAGGCTGTGATTATCCTAGAGGTCATTTTATACAGTGATGTCAAGTTTTAAAAAATTCAATGAAATGGTTACTACGGGGACTAACATCACCACACATGAATACAATTAGGCTCATTGAATCCACAAGAGTCTCAGCTTTCCAGTCATACCCACAATGCAATTCCAAGACTGTTGAGGGACCTGAGTTTGCAGAAATATTCAAGTACACCATTAGAATAAATGAAAATAATAATTTGTACTGCATGAGAAAAAAACTGCATGAGATTAGCATAAAGTGTGCATGTCTGTAAAGGGTAGATTTGTGGGTACCCATAGAACCCTTTGATAATGGCCATGCCAGTTTTTCCCTTGCCAAAATTTTGCCTAACTTTGGAGTGTTATTTAGCTAGCACCTTAGGTCATCTAGTTTCATATAATGAAGCTTAGTGCAAGTTCAATCAGGAAGACTTATGTTACTCACTCATTCAGTTGTCATTTCAGTACGAACAGATGCGACCGTCCTCCACCCCATTCACCTCCAGTCTCCAAACAATCACGGCATCACTACTCCCCTAAATCTCATACGGCACACGATGGAGCCTAATCGCTCTAAATGAAGTCTCTCCTGACTGAAATACCAAATATCTTTCCTCTAGCTTTAAAACTGAGCCCGCGACAGCCTCTGAAAGACAGCGGGGTATGTCTGCCGTTGGAGTTGTAACAGCTTTAAGATCTTTAGATGTGTTGGACTCTTTGTACTGATGTAATATAAGGTAACAGGCTGCAGTAAATGCAGAATGGCAGTGGTTTATTTGTAATACAAAATATTCCGAGTACATTTTTTTTGTTGAGAATGTCAGCAGGATGGGAACACAAAGCTGCACATTTATATGCACATGTGCACAATACACACACACACACACACACACACACACACACACACACACTCTCCTGTATAGATCCCATATCAAACTTAAAGCCGAAGCCGAGGGGGGCCCTGAGAAAGAGGGGATGACATCAGAAATGAGAGTGACCATGGCGCTTTTTATATCCCAACATACCCTGACCCTCCTCCTCTTCTCCCTGCCACATCCTCATCACACAACAATAGCTTTCCCATTACTGCTCCCTCCTTCACTCCATCCCTCAATCACAGCTCCACAATATTTACCCCCCAGAGTGGTCTGATTCAGAAAATACGCTCATGTGCTTGTGTGTGTGGTCTTGTGAATATTTGTTGGCATGGCTGCAAAAATTACACTACGGAAGCATATATGTGTATGAAAATGTGTGTGTGCGGTGTGAAGTGTATAGCTTTAATGTATTCCCCAAAGCCCTGAGCTTATCTTTTCCTTTCTCCTCTCTTTTTTTACCCCAGTCGCCACAGTTTCTCACACACGCTCTCTCTCTCTCTTTCCCTTGTGAGCTTTTCAATTAGGTAATTACAGTGGCAGTGAATAGAGTCTGCCTGGACACTGGCGCTCTATTGTAGAAGCACCTGTCCCCCCATAGACAGCAATTACCTGCCAGGCTGGAGGGGAGTTGCAGGGTATTGCCTGTGTGCTATTTGTGCGTGATAAACATCGATTGTGTCTGTACGTGTCTGCTCAGCCTGTGTATATATTGTACATGCACCAAAGGAGGTGTGTTTGCGTGCTGTATAAAATATGGATGTGACGTCACCCATGGGTTTCTGAAGAGCCAAAATGAAGCTCAATGTGGGTGGCTCGGTCCGTAGCCATCTTGGCTTATCCACAGCGCTGTGGAGGTCTGGATCCAGTTTGTTTTCACTCTCGGATAGAGACAAAAAAAAACTCTTTGGCTTGTTTGCATTTCTTTAAATCAATCACAATTGTTGTGGAAGAGGCTGCATCGAGATAAAGTGCCCCGTAAGAGTACTGTGGAGGAGGCACGAGGCTGTGGAGGTAGTGGATGGAGAGCTGCAGCTAAAGAAGGGTCATCCATACTACAAGCATGTCCACACCCACATTTGTGTGCAGAGTACTGTGATTTTGTTTTGTAGACTTTGTTGCCGTGTGTCTTCCTGAACTTTTAAGCCGTTAACTTCACTCAGGGTACAAGACAGATGCCACTTCAAGAGATTTTTGTTCCAGCAGGGAATCAAAAAAGAACACGTGTTTTAGAGGTTAGAGTACTAAAGAAGTGCGGGAAGAGAGGAAAACAGCTGAGAAGTTTGTCGTGGAGAAAGGACGGCACGGTAGCCCATGACAACCAAAAACTGCACAATCGTGTGTCCATAGAAGTTGTGTGTGGTTGCACATGCCAAAGACGACAGTTGGATCTGCTCTTGTTGTTCCACCCACTCCCAAGCAGCTGCCTAGCAACGCTCATTTCTGTAACTGTTGTTTCTGTGTGCGTGTGTCAGAGAACGGTGCGCAGGATGAGGTTTCACTTAATTAATCGTATGGATCTGTGATGGAAGGAGATTTAGAAACTTTTATTTGAGTTTGTTTGTGAATATGTGGATTGCACATGTTAAATGTCAGTGCTGCGTTCAGGGCATGTGAGCGGCGTGCAGTGGGGAGCAGAGCAGCGTGACTTTGCCTGGAGCAGCTCAGATTCCGCTGGCGCCTTCGAGCAGCGCGCTCGCGTTCTTAAACACTTTGTTAACATTTTAAGCCCTGCTATGGAGCAAATCAAAGTGTTTTTTTCCTCTCAGCGTGAGCAGAGAGTAAGTGGAGAGTGGCAAAGAGAAAAATTGGAGACACTTCCGAATGCTTCGACTGGGGTTGTAAATATCTGCCACTTCAGTTTGCTTAAATATCTGGCCACAGGGGCGGTGCTCTAAAAACTATAGCTGAGTTAGTGACAGGCTTCACAGCTTCTGAGCTGACAAACGTGTTAACTGACTCCCCGGCAGTCATTGATTCTTTGCTCTCTCTAACATCTATGAAGACCGATAACTCTAAAACGCACAGCCACATATCTCAAAAATAAGACAGACAATAAAATAAATTAAGACATAACAATTATAAAATGAGATTATCAAGATTATCCCTGCAAACCTCTTTTTCAGCTGCTCTTAAGTCATCAGTGGAAGTAAAATGTGGATGATAACACATTAGATCACCATAATTACATTTAGCCAATGGCACGAGAACAATATACTCTGTATTAAAAATGTTTTACAACCTATAATAACCCATGTTTTCATGTATAATAGATACGTGCAAAGTAAAGCTCTGCCAGGAAATAGGAAAAGTTTTTGGCTCTTGTGAGGTTGAATCGCATCACGTTAGTTAGCAAAGTAAAGCTTTGCCTCCAAAACCCCAGCCTAGAGCTATCAGGCCCAAAAAAATCAGACCAGGCCCTACAATAACCCACATTTTCTGTCCAAGCCTGACCCAGGCCCGAACCACGGCAGCGGTTTTGGGCTCGAGCCTGATTAAAAACCAGAATTTCCACTGTGAAGACACACAGACTGTAAGGTCTGCATTAAAAAAATAAACACCTGGAAATTTGCATGAACCCAACCTGAGAATCAAAGCTCTACCGAGCCTCAGCCTCAGTCCTAACATGGCTCATAGGTTAAAATGATATTCACCGTCTTGTTTTGGGCGGTTTTCTGCATTGTTTCCCCTGTTTCAGTTTAACATGCTGCTGGCTGATCCAGGGAGCATCTGGAGAGCGGAGCCATCAGCGCCAAGCATAACTGTATTTGTTGCAGTAAATGGTTCATTCTATGACGAGAGTGTCATGACTGAATGCAGTGTTTACACATCACATTTTTAAAAAAAAGCTCACTTTCTGTCATAATAGTACAGTAAATTGCGCCTCCAACTGCTTGCTCACTCAGGCAGCTGCAGGTGTATTTGTCCAAATCACACACCCGTGAGTCCTGCCTTGTCTTGTTCTGGCGGCTCCCTGGTGTGTTAATTTACGCCAGGGTCCATTTTATATTGAGCACCTATTGATCTGCTTGGACATACATGTAAGGCTCTAAAGCTCTGTTAAGACAAGGCTAAATGTCAGCTACATATTGATGGTGTACGCGCCTGCAGTGTTTCAGCACCATATAATTCTCAAACCTCTCAAGGTGGCAAACACCGTCAGTAACACCCTATCACGTCCCCATGTTCCCATGACGATGAGGATCCACTGCGTTAATTAAAGCCCTTTACTTCCCTGTTACGTTATGTGATGGACAGGTTAAAGTGTGCCATTAGGGCTTATACACATCAACTCAAATACCATAATTTAGTTATGTGACTCGAAATGCTCTATTGTCTCTCAATCTGTTTACAGCTCTGCTATTATTTCCCCAGGTAAAAGCAGTGACACACGACGATGATTTGCCATCACATACGCTCTGCCACTTTGCGGCTCCTAAATTATGACAATGAGTAAAATGCAGAGCGACTAATGGTTCGGCATGCTGGCAGGGCTCCAAGTCGCTGTAATCAAATGCATTCAGAGTTTATCAGCGATGTTTATCGGGCTCAGCGCTCTTGATGTTCCGGGCGGAGGATGTGCGACAGGATATGAGTCTGACGGTTGTGATCAATCACTGATAGCATCACACGGGACTAACGAGGTCTCCTAACGAAGGAACACAGAGAAAAGGATGTAATTGGGAAAACTCCTGATTATCTCCCACAAAGATGGATTCTAACTGCGTCTGTGGAGACATGGGAAAGGAGGCAGGGAGAAAGGAGAAGTGAAATAAAAAAAAAAAGGTCGATACCGAAACACAGCAAGGCAGTGTTTAGAAAGACAAAGACTACAGCTAACAGTCATGTCTCCTGTCAATAAATCCCTGAGAGACAACTGAAACCCTATACCTCCTCTACTCTCTGTTATAAGATAACCACCCCATCTTCTACCGCTTTATCCTCTTTTAGAGGGTCGTGGGGAGGCTGGAGCCAATCCCAGCTGTCATCGGGCGATGGCGGGGTTACACCCTGGACCGGTCGCCAGTCAATTGCAGGGCTGACACACAGAGACAGACAAACACTCACACCTTTGGACAATTTAGAGTCACCAATTAACCTATTACCCCAATTTATGCATGTCTTTGGACTGTGGGAGGAA
>JAOVVB010064352.1:0-14218 GCA_028570985.1 Heterobranchus longifilis | reverse complement strand
TGTCTGTCTGTCTGTCTGTCTGTCTGTCTGTCTGTCTGTCTGTCTGTCTGTCTGTCTGTCTGTCTGTCTGTCTATCTGTCAGTCTATCTAATTGCAAAGCCAAACACAGTAGCACCGCTGTGTGATGTAAAACGAACAGAAATAGACAATTAAATCATTAATCGCAATTATTTGTGTGCCAATTAATCGTCACCTAAAAGTCATGATCATGACAGCCCCTCTGGATGTGCAGCCTCTGGTGTGACGGTGGGCTGAGCGTTTGTTCTCCAGGGCGACTCAGCTCGCTGTGGCTGAGGCCCCCTTTTGTCACTGCTGACTCTGGGTGGGTGTGTTTCCCCTTGCGCCCTCCCTCCTCCTTCTTCTCCCTCTGTTTCAGCATTGACTCAGAAATAGAGGGGTCAGAGGTCATGAGGGGCTGGGCAACGGGGAGGGGAGGTTTATCTGGGAAACGGTGACCTTTTTGTGTGCACTAGGGCAGAATACCCCTCCCCTTTTTTTTTTTTTTTTTTTTAATTCTCCACCCATTCTGTTTCCCCTCCTCCAACCGCTCAGCCTCCTGCTCATTCCCCAGTGGGGACCCATCCCCCTGTCTGCTGGCCCCGGGGCAGTGGCAGTGACCTTGGCTTTGGCAGTGAAATAAGGTGGCCCAAACCTGCCACAGCATTACAGCCCTAACCCTGCCCTTTCCCAAACAAGCAACGCAGCAGCCTGGAAAAACTACAGCAAAATAAGCACATTTTCGCTCACTCAGAAAGGACATTTATTTGTCTCTGTCATGCGTGTTCTGTTTTTCCACAAAGGCTTAACAGTGAGGCGCTGTGAATAAAAGTCAGTTCTATACAACAATGAAGTGCTTTACCGCTATTACTGCTGTTATTTTCAGACGTTTTCCATACAATACATCACTAAATGACTGACTGATGTTGGACTTAGCTTGAAGAAATGTGTGGCATTATTTCAATTGTTTCCTCACAAAAATATAATGATTGGGTTTTGCATTAAAGCTATTATTTGACCAGTGTCTTGCTGGAAGACTTATTGTTAACTTTCAATGGAGGCGAACTGGTATTTGTGTATAGGGAATAATGAGGGAGGGCGAGTAGGACACTGTGAGAGATTGTGGGAGGAAATGATTGAATAGGTTTAGGGTCTACAGTATGTGTGTGTATGTGTTGTAGTCAGGACCACCTAAACCGAGACGGAGTCGAGACCAAGGCCAGGGCGAGACCGAAACAAGACCAACACCATCTTTATTCAGCACCCCTTTTCCTTGTTTTACCTTCCACCGAACACAATATTTTTTGTGCAAACGTCAGGTTTTCTGGGTGACACTGAGGTTGCATCAGAAGCAGGAAGTTTTACATCCAATCACAGTAATGATGTTAAATAATTCAGACAATACACAGGCAATTTAGTGATATTTCAGCAGTTGTGGTCTTGACTTGTCTTGAAATAAAATCAATCCCGAGGCCGAGATAAGCTTCACAAAGTGGTCTTGAAACCAGTCTCCAGACCAAGACCGATCTCGAGTACTACAACACTGGTGTGTGAATGCATTGTAATTGTCTTTACAATCAAATAACGAAATAAAATAACGGATTTACTGTAAAAACACGAACTCACTGGGACCGACACTGAAAGCAAAAGTCAAGTCTAAGTTTATTTATATAGCACATTTAAAACAACAGTCGACCAATGTGCTGTACAGGCTAAAATACAAATATAAAATATACAACAAATATGAAATAAAAAGTAACTAAAGAATACAATTACACAGCACAAGCTCAGGATGTCAAGCTCAACTTGAATTGAAAGCCAGCGTGAATAGGTGGGTCTTAAGCAAAGATTTAAACGTTTCTAGGGTAAAAAACAATCTTTACTCTCGTTTCTCCATAGTTGTCAAATAGGGACAGAGCACCTGAAGTGTTTTGGGGTTAAAAGCCTGTCAGGCTCCAGTGTGTGTGTGTGTGGATTCGGTCACCAGGGATGAAATGAATTCCACAGGAACCAATTAGAAGAGGTTGCTGCTGGCATAGGATGAAAGATTTCTGGCATGGCCAATTTCCTCCTGACAACCTGTTTGCAGTGTCTGTAGTTTTGTTAGCATGTAGCACTTTTGGGAATCTAATGATCAAGAGACTTATATTGCCATTTATTTATTTTTTACAATTTTTTAGAAGATTCAGTGTTGTACATTTATAATATGTGTGACTTAAGAATGATGTAACTTAGAGTTTTTTCTCATCAGCATATATCAGATTTTTAAAAAAACAGTGCTTTACAATATTAAAAGAGCAACCAGATGTTGCTCAGCAACCACAGATGAAGAAGAAAACCTGCAGTGACATTAATCAATTATTTTGATAATCGATCCGAGCAACATTTCTAAACAATCCCTCATTCCAGCTTCTCAACTTGTCTTATGTCATAATAAGATAAATGAGTCCGTTGGACAAGACATTTGAATACGTCATCTTGCGCTTCAGCACATTGTAATCAGTATTCATTGAAAATAATTGGAGCCTGAAGTACCATGTGCATTGATACCAAAGCACAGTGCAAACAATGTGATACAACATATAGTTATGCCTCTAATCACTCCATTTGAGTTTTCTTTGATTGTGGAGTTAATTCGATCACAATGTTGAAGTGTAGGTGACTTAGCAGCATTGATTTGAGTGATTAGAGTGGCAGAGAAAGTAGGCCACAGCAAAATAAGCGTCCATCAGTAAATCACGCTGGGGTAGATGAAAGTGGAGAGAGAGAGAGAGAGAGAGAGAGAGAGAGCTGGGGAGTAAAATAGATGGAGCATGTGTCGGTGGTCTCCAATGATCTCTGGGCCCCTCTGGCTCTGGAGGCTGGACCTTGAACCAGGAAGGAACATTCCATTCTGATGCTGTGCCGTGACCTCCTGACCCCGCCAGCTTTGTTTCAAGGGCAGCTTTCGACAGGCAGCAGGATGCACACCAACAGCGGCGGGCTCGCTTAGTTTGAAGAAGCATGCCTCTGCCGTTAGAACATGCCGGAAAACTGCTCCCCTGACCCCATGCTCGTAATTCCTCACTGTAACATTCGCATTACCTACGCTTAACATCAACTAAATGCACTGACATGGACATGTGCACGGGCTCATGGTCAGTGACTGTACATACCTAGACCTGCTGCTAGTAAAACAAAAAAACAGTAACTTACGTGCAGTATGCATTCCCTCAACACACAGACATGTTACTGAGGCCCGCTTTTCTCCCTGAAAGCACCATGGAAACATTTAATTTAATTCCCACCTCAAGTTATGTAGTAGCAAATTTAGGATCCATCATAAGACATGTTTCAAGTCTTGCAGTAGCTGCTCAGTGGTGGAGATGTTATTTTATAATCACATAAAGAATTTCTATCATCCGTCCAACTGCAGTCTTTAATCATATTTATGAATGCATCTGGGGTTTTTTTTTTTTTCCTTTTACAGAAGCGGTTTCATGACGTGTGTTAGTAAGTCGTACGCCGCACCATTTCATTGCCTCTGCGTGAAAAGATGAAACATGATGCTCGTAGTGTAATAGCCCTCTCCATTTGCCAGCATAGGCATTATTTGTGTGTGGGAAGACAGTTTTAGAGGGTTAGCTGGCTGATGGCAGGTTGAAAGAGCCCAGTGATATGTGCTTATGTCTGATGGCTTATGGTAGTGCTCCTCCCATCCACTGCAGGGAATGACACTCAGAGACCACGACAGGCTGCCTGTGTGTTCTTTGTTAACCTCTGTGTTTTGAGGACATTCCTTTACATCATATCTAATAGCAGATTAGAGAAACATTGATATGTGAGTGCTTAAGAACATCCCGGGGGTGTTGACTTTCAGTCAGGGAAATGGGGCCCATTCCATAAAGCAAGTTTACCAAATATGCCAGGCTTATTTCGCTTAGCCGGACTCTCTCTCAGTTGATTAGGTCCCATAAAGCAAATTCAACAAGTTCAAGCTCCGTTAGTGCGGCAACTTATGCTGGGAAATTAGTCGAATTTGCTTTATGGGAACGAATCAACTGAAAAAAGAGTCAGGATAACCGAAACAAGCCAGGCCTATTGGTAAACTTGCTTTATGGAACGGGCCCATGCTTATGTAACATATCACAGTATTTTATGGTAATTTAGTGTCAGTGGAAAAAAACATGAACTGATGTATTATACTATGTGTTATGATGTATTACGATGTATTATACAACAGGTGGTCTAGAGCTGAAAAGATTTGTCAGTTAATCAAATCGTTGTCTCACAAATAATTAGTGTGATACTATTTTGATAATCGATTAATTGTTTGAGTCATTTTTCATGCAACAATGCCAAACATTTCCTGGTTCCATTGTGCTACTTTTCTTTGCCTTATATGACAGAAAAGGGAATAATCTTTGGGTTTGGGATTGGAGGTCTGTTTATCGGTCTATTCACGCAGGGTCTGAAATTAAGCACCAGCCACCGGCCAAATGCTGGTTAAATATGAAAGTGGCTGGTAGATTTCAGACACAAAATAATGATTTATAGAGTACCACAGGAATGAGTCCTTAATCCCAGAAATGAGTTAGGATTTTTGCACTTCCGCTTCCCTCACCTCGAAGTCAATGGGTTTTTTGCATGGGTTTTTGGTAGGGCTGCCTCCTCTTAGTCAGTTAGTCAACTAAGATTTCTTTAGTCGATTAGTTGTTTTTTATGCTTTTGTCATGCTGAATGACTTATTTCCAAGAAACGTATGAGCACATCTCTGGAAAACAAGATTTGAAGTGGTGCTTTTGCATGATGAGTTTTACAGATCTGTAGTGTTAGTCGATTAAGAAATTCTTTAGTCAAGGACAGCCCTAGTTTTTGGTTAGATGCCTGAAATAAGGTATGTGGTTAACACAAGCTTAAGAGATGTTCAAGCTTTATTTTTCAACATAAAAAAAGTAAATTTCCCCATTCGTGAATTTCCAAGCTTTTACGTGTCTTTTAAAAAGGCGGTTGCTGGCTAAATGAGACTACAGTGGTTGTCTGGGACATTAAATGTAGTTGTGACAATTCTGGTCTAGGTAAGTAATAAGCACAAAGTGTTTAATCAAGGAAATAATTGGCAATGAGAATAATAGTTAATTGTAGCCCTAAGGCAATCTATGCAAACTATCACGCCTAATAGAAAAATGTATAAAGAAGTAACCAAAAATGTATGTTTTGAGCTTGGAACCACAATTAATCTAGCACTAATTGATAATCCTCAATTGAAAGGAATTGTATTTTATTTTTTAAGCCTTTATTTTATTCCATTGTTCATAAGCCCTAGCCTTGGGTTTTCTTTTTCCACAGAAAAAAAAAAATGTTTCTCTCAATTTATGTAAATCCTGAGCGGCTCTTTGTTTACGCAAGTCCTGAAAATGGTATTTCATTATCTGATAGAACAGATATGCCATCGTAACAAATACAGTATCTGCACAGTCTTTGTTTGCACACATACTGTAGGTAGAGGCAGAGACAAAGGGCTTTCATTTCTCACCCACTGTCTTGTAACACTAAGTGGTTATGACAGGGCCTGCACTTGCCTTTCTTTTTTCTCCTTTTCTTCTCCTCTTCCTCTGTGGTTATTCTTCCTGCTGAATCGGTGTGAACTAGACTACATGCAGTGGGCGTGGCAGAGGAGTCGCACATGTGCGTACAATAAGAGCTAGGGGTTACTGACTGCATATTAACATGAATTCGTCGGGATTAGCCAGTTTGGAGGCGAGTGGGGGGCTGGGTTCCCCGGATCAGCAAGGGGCAGTAATATCGCTGGTGACCGCAGTCAGCTGGCAGCCTGAATGGAGGGAAAGAGGGAGGGAAAAGACAGTGAAAAGAAAAGAATAGGGGGGCATACTTTGAGTTTCCAGCTGTCTCAACAAGAGGATGTAGTGGTGACAATATCTTGACGTCAGAAAGTGAGGCGATGGCAATTCTCCATATACGTTGACGGCTGCTGCTTTCTTTGTCATTATCCTAAATGCTCCATCCTCTTAAAGGGCTGCTGTCGCTGTAGCTGCCCTGGAATTATTCTGTTTTTTATTCCACTGCCTCTCTCTTCTCTCCATGTTATGCATTTAAGAGTCTTCAGCACACACAACATTTCTTTCTCTCTTTACATGCACCTGAATGTGTGTCTGCATTGCTGCTGCAAGATCCTAAAGGCGTGCAGTGGTTGACAGAAGGATGTCTCACCTATCTCGTTGATAATGATTGATGTCACAGCATCTCTCCTCCTGGTAATTGAGCTCATATTTACAGAATAGAGCATCTGGGCGATTGATACTTCCTGTCTTTATCCTCCATTTAGCCCAGTATGAGCCAAGGCCCATTCTTGCGCTTAACAAGAGGGAGATGATTTACCAAACCAAACATTCTGTTTATGACGCACTGTTATGTTTTTTTTTTTATGGTCTTTCTCATTCCTTCATCATCAGTCCCCTCCTTCTGTCTTTGTCACAGTCTCAAGCTCCTCCTTTACTATGTTGTAGTCCCATTGCCCCCCACGAACCCACCTCTGTTTGCCACACACGTGATGGCACTGTGTTGCCCGGGATTGTGATTAATGGCAGCAATTCAGCCTGAAAAATTCCCTTGAGTGGGTGCCAGTTGGCTTACGCAGAGAAGAAACTCATTACTGCTGTCAGTTGAGCTGACGGAGCAGGGAGGGGTGTGAGTGATTGTACGTGTGTCTGTGTGTGTGTGCGTGCATCCAAGAGAGGGAGAGAGAAACTCATTTTTGTGCATGTCAGTAAGTGCATGCATGTCTGTCCACCTTTGCCATGTATAAGCCATCATGCGTGAATAAGTGTGTCCACGTGTTTGAAGCAGAGTGTAAAAGTGACAGTGTGTCCCAGGGCTGGTATCCAAGTAACAAGGGATAATTTTTCAGAAATGACGGAGCCTGATTTCGCATGCTGCACACACAAACACTCCAAGTTAAGGTTTTTAATGGATAACCTGTGCTGCTTTATGACCACAGTCATTCTCCTCTACAGTATATATACATACATATATCTGGAACATATGGATTTTTGTTTGTCTACATGTTCCCATCCTCCATTCACAGATACACTCTTTTATATGTGGTAAGATAGCCTAAATAGGGCAGATAGTTGGGATATTACTCCGACTTAGTCGTATGTTAAAGCAAATTTTTGTTAAATTAATGGAAAGAGTTTCAAACACCATAATTGCCTAAAGAGTGGCAATGAGAAGGTAAAGCAAAAAGTAAAAAAAAAACAAAAAAAACACAAAAAAGAAAAGGCAGAAGAGAAAGCTGTCTAAAATGAGCGTATGCCTGCGTAATATGGATAAGCAAAGAAGTGTGCACCTCACACAGAGATTGCTATCTATATTCACTGACACCTCAAACGCTGCCAAAATGAAGATTTGAGGACATGCACATATACTTTGCACATATGGGAATTAGCGCCATATGTGGCTCAGGCTTTTGCTGTGCTGCTTGGTTTGAAGGGAATGTACCAGAGCTGGGAGATAAATCTAATTATGTTGCTTAATTCATTTTTTTGTACAATGCATGTCAATATCACAAATTTGCCTGAAGGGGATTTACAATCTGTACAGAATATGACAGCATATGACATCCTCTGACCCTTGATTCACGCAAGGAATAGGTCCCCAAAAAAACTTGAATAGGAAAATAAATGGAAAGAAAAAGAGTTTTAAGTTAAAGGCCTCAACAGAGTCTGATGTCTGGTTATTCCAGAGGAAAGGAAGCATGATAGGAAAAGGCCCTGCTGACTTCTTTTTAACTCTGGGGACAGACAGGAGCCCTGTATTCTGAGAGCTGAGAGCGGATGAAATATGAGGTCTAAGGAGAGCAGACAGGTATGAAGAGGCATGCATATTTACAATTTTGTAAGTCAGCAGAAGCAAATTGAAGTCTGATCTGAAATGGATAGGGAGCCAATGATGGGAAGCAGAAAATACCTAATTTTAGCGTTGTTGCGTGGTACATAGAGCTGAGTATCATAAGTGTAGCAGTGGAAATTAATTCCGTGACTGCATATAATTTGGCCAAGACGTGAAATAGCAGGCCCCCAGGAAGTGTGCCAACCATTGAAGCCAATTTGACATATTGGCCAAACGGTGGTATTACAACTATGGCTGCTATCACATGATGCCATAGGGCCCAAAAATACTTTTTCCCATTGACTTACATGGCGAAAGGGATGTCTATAAATCTGTGGCAAATGTTTTTCTGCCGTCACAACCCCTGCAAAGTGACTCGTTTCACTATCAGGGTTAGATCAATTTCAAAAGTCTAGAAGAGCTGCAAGATTTAATTATTTAATCCCCGTTCAAGTTAGCCGGAGCGCTAAACCAGATGTAGCCGACTCCGTCTATGGAAGTAGCGCTGTTCATCCGAGGATTTTTTGAGGCGGCAGTTGATGTTTTTTGACTTCATGCGCCACTGAGCAGCTTTCATAGGAATGAACGGAGCTCCGCCTTGTTCACTGTGTCCAGGTTTTATTATACAGCCATGTGAAATATAGATACAGAAAAGCAGAGGGCCAAGAACAGAGCCCTGAGGTATTCCATATTTCACATTAAAACATTTTGATGTAGTTGATTATCATAGGAAACACACTGACTTCAACCACGCCAGGCCAGAGACGCCAAATTGATTTTCCAGTTGGAGTATACAATGATCAATAGGGTCAAAACTGAGATCCAGTAATAAAAGCCCCAAGGTGGAATCTGAATCAATAGTAAGCAGAAGATCATTCACCCCATTATTAAATGCAGTTTCAGTGAGTTACTGTTAAAAATGTCCGTCAAAAGTTGAGACACAACTCTTTTTTTTAGTACTTTTGAATAGAATGGAAGTTAAGAGACTGGTCTATAATTATTTAGAGACCCTGGATCAAGGTGTGATTTCTTCAGTAGAGGTTTAACCACACCAGCTAAAGCTAGTGGGGACAGTGCCAGTCATAAGTGACAAATTAACAATATTTAGCATTGCAGGTCGAGGAGGCAGGTTGTTACTAGCTTAGACATTTCAAGAGAAAGAGTTTGAAAATTTGTAAGAACTGAGACTATCAGTGATTCAACATGAGGTAGCTAGCTAATGATTGTTGTTGATACAACACAGCAAATGTCATGCATAGCATTTCATTTGCTAGCATTTTACAAACCCCCAGCCTTTTCTTGCCAGCTGTTTTTACCGGAATTCAATTTACATAAATAATTATAAGATAATAAAAAAAAAGATGTGCTAACTTTATCCTCTTCTTCTAGCTTGAGTGTTGTGGCACCCCTTTACCTGAGCCAGTGGAGACCTGGATACTTGTCATTGTAAGATTATGTATTGTTGGGTAGTTATAGTAAACGTAGTTAATATGCTGCTTCGGCTACATAATAGGTGGAAAGACATTTGTGGGACAAATCTCAGAATATAAGAATATACAATAAATGTACAAACACTGGGGGTAGCCATAGACTGGAGATTTATATTTAATGGACAACTAGAGATTTCAGACAAGCAGTTGTCACTCTGTTGATGGATTTGTTTGTGTGAATTGTTGACAGGATTGCATTTTTGGAAACTGTGATGTGAGGATTTGGAAACCAATAGGGACAGTGAGACACAGATAAATGCCCAATGGGAACCACGCAGCTGAGGCACAGTGGATCTCCCTTTTACAACTGCCAGAGGCTTCTCTTCTCTCTTGTATGTGTGTGTGCGTGCGTGTGTGCGCGTGCGTGCGCATGCACATGTGCATGTGCATGTGTGAGATGGAGTGAAGAAGGGGTGAGATTTACAAAGCCATTTCAGCCATTTGGGGAGCCCAGTTTTCAGGGTGCTGTGAGATGCAGTGGAGCGCATGGGCCGGTCCCGCCCTGCGTCTTTCAGATGTCCCGTGGGAGTGCCAGATGTGGGGTCATCCATCTACCCCTGGTTCAGGCCAGCCCCCCTCAAAATCACTGTCAGATGCATAGTTAACGCTGCATGCTACACTCTCAGAACGGAACACACTCACACATCGAGGTATATTCATCTCAGTAATTTCTCTAGACTTACGTTCATTCCACCAGCGATATATGATCAAGAAACAGCAGCACAAAGGAAAGACTTTTCGGGAGAGATTCATCCTGGCCTCCTCAGACTGGCCTCACTACCCAACAGTTGTCCTCTAATGAGGGGGAAGTAATGAGTGTTGGACTGAGGAGAATTGTGATGCCAAATGTCCATCCAGGTTGTTATTCAGAGCCACTGCTGTCTGCGGGCCTCGCTTATTTCTGGCTTCACAAAACAGGAGGCGGAGACGAGCCAAAGAAGAATTTAATGGCATTTCCATTTGAATATAAATGTTATCTTACCCCAGATGTCTCTAAAACGTTTTAAAATCTTTCAAACTCTCCAACACCAAGAAGCGACAAGACAGGGAAAAAGCAGTTGTAGGGTTTCGCTTTTGTGCAGAGGGCGTACAGTCAATGAGCTGAATAAAAGACAGCACATAATTCATGTGGATATGAGCTCATATATATTGGTTGGATGACGGGAGAGGCGTCTCATTTGAATTATAAAGCAGACAGTTGCATGCTGAGGTATTGGCTATATTAATTAGATATGTGGCCTCTGGGCAAGTAGAGAATGGCACTGTGACGCCATAGTCTCTTTCCAGCAACAACCAGGTGTGAAAAAGGAGAGTTACAATATTTTTTTAAGGTGCATTACTCTCTGCAATAAACACTTGGAGAATGACGTCCTTTTTTCAAGCTGTTCGCATTCCCTGCTTATTACTACGAAAAGTAATGCACTGTAATTCGTACATAATACCACGTAATTGTGAGACAGGTTTAAAAGACACAAAGACACGTTCTGGGTGGGTGACTCGAACACATGCAGGACTTTGACTCAGGAGACGAGAGTTCGATGCCAATCCTGTGGTTTTTTTACTAACTATACCAAGTTATTTTGTTTCCTAAACCTAGCAAAGTATTTTTGTAGCCTAAACCTACCGAATGAGTCCCGTTTGACAACGTTAATCGCAATGTTAATGATGTGTGTATTACACATGTACCAAAACCGGAAGTAGATAGTAGGATTTTTAATATGATTTTATCGCAATCCCAGTGCTTTTTTACTACTGATACCAACTTGTTTTGTTGCCTAAACCAAAACAAAGTGTTGTTATTGTCTAAACCTACCAAATTATTACTGTTTCACAACGTTAATTGCGACGTTAATGACGTGTCTATGATGCGACCAGGCCGTGTATTTAAACTGGACATTCGTATATATTTTATGAACCGGAAGACATGTTTGTATATATTATACGAATTACTGTGCAATACTTTTTGTATGATATTATACAAACGGTTTATGAGAATGTGTTGCTTATATAAAAGCCTGATTGCGAAATGGACAAAAATAGGAGAGGTACATTACTTCTGTTGTGCTGTCTTGTCTTGAGTGACGCTGTTGTTCTAAGAATTGTATAACTGTGAGTGCATGTGCGAGTAAAGTAGGTGAATTTCTTCTTCTACTACCAATTGATTTTGAGCACAGACCCTAAAGGAAAGCTTAATGCTTCCTGAAATGCTCAAGAGAAAAGAATTCCATTAACTTAAAAGATTTACTCTCCGCTACCTAACAAGTTGAAGAGAAGAGAAAAAGTAGGAAATCAGCAGTCTATAGAGAGCCCAAATCTCGACCCACTTACAGGTTAGCTTCTGATATACTGTACTTAGCTTTCAGTTCTCATTGTATTTTCCAACAGAGGCTTTCTTTTAGTACTCCTTCTGAATCTACTACTGTACTGAACAGTAGCATGTAGACTGTTAATCACAGGAAAAGCACCTTGCTATTTTAACCACGATAAAATTATTATTATTTTGTTAGCATTCAACAAATACATCTCCCATGAGTCCATAAACCACACGTGTACAAGGTGCTCAAATTTTACAGACCAGAACAGAACTCCAGTATCATTATGCAGCTTTTTAAACCCTCTATAAGACAAAAGCATTGCCTGGCTGAGGCTTGAAAGGTTGATGGGACTTCGGCTCTCTGGAGCTATCCCACATGCAATGTCCTTAATAAGGTGGTAATTTGGCAGAGGGACAATCTAAGGAGGGGGGGGGGCAAGTTAAGAGGAGATCAAATTCTTTCAAGTAGAGGATTCCAGGCTGCAGTAATGGGAAAGTATGCTCATTTACTGAGCTGCCTGTGTCCTCAGACCCTCTTTATCTCTCTCTGTTTTTCTGGGGGTTTATACCAAAGCAGAAGCAGAATTTCATCCCCAGTGTATCACCAAGAAACAGAAATGGAAAATTCATAGGCTGCATGTTGTTTGCAGAGAGGCATTTCTTAAACCTCATAAGTTACAAGTTGCATATAAAGATTAAAAACACGACTCACGACACAGTTCACACCTGTCCTCATCTTCGACTGTCCAGTCAGGCATCTCTTCTGCATCTACCTTTTAGGGGATCAGGGTGGTTGTTTGTAGCCATGTTTCCATTCACATATTTGTATGTGCATTTTGAAGTATTGCATTAGAAAAGCTGTATGGAAATGGCAAAAACTGATAAAACTTCCTCAATTGCGTAAAAAAAGTTGTTTTCGCTCACTTGAGGTGGTTTTTGCCTTTGTCGAAAAAGACTTGATGCGCTAAATGGGATATGAAACTGCCTTTGCCGAAATATGGCCAATACTCTGACATGAAAGAACAATTAAAACTTGCCCAATTGAACCAAATTCCTGAAGAAGAGATATAGGCCATATATTACACCCCTTAAAATCAAGAAAGCCTCGCGACACCCCGTGAAGCTTTGGTGACCCCTGGTAGGGGTCTGGACCCCCAGGTTGAGAACCAGTGAACTGGACTGTGATAGGTAGGGATGCCACAGTGAGAAAATTGTCCTGCCGGTTAATAAACTTTGCACAGCAAACGCACCACGGATGGCTGTGCCTTCGGTCAAGTTTTTGCTGTGCTGCCCATTTTGGCAGCCGCCGGGTTCAGACAGGAGGCAGAAGTGCCCCTCGGTGCTGCCCTCTTCCCTTCAGCACCCATGTTAACCATAGTCTGGATATAAATATCAGAATCAGAATCAGAATCATTTATTGCCAAGTAGATTTCTCGTACAAGGAATTTGACTTGATGTCACGGTGCATAACAAGAACAACGCAAACAGAATATACACAAAACAAAAATAGAACCAAAAAAACCCCCCAAAAAACGAGAAAAGCAAAAATATGTACAAGTGAGAAGAAAGCTCCAAAGGCAGGAGGTGTGAATAACTCTAAATATAGATATATATACAGGCAATATTGACAGGAATGTGCAAAAGTTCTCAGTATAGACGAGATATGAATGTGCTAGTAAACCGATAAAAATAGAAATAAAATAAAGTAAGATTGCGTTAATGTAACGCGTCATGTTATGAGTTGAGTGCTCCGGTGTGCAAAGATTATAAAGTGCAGAAGTTTGCAGATGTCCTACCGTGACAAGTCAAAAATATCTTCCGTGAAATGAGATCAAAATGGTCTGCCTCTATGTTCCGACAATAAAAAGTGGTGTTGTTTTGTATTTACACATGCAGGCAGTCTGACAGGTTGATCTCGGGAACAGTGAGGCTGAGAAATCTCTGCAGAATTACATCTTGAAGTCATGTATAGAAAATGATGTATAATGCAACATCACCGCGAGCCTATTTTCACCTTTTAGGACTGTTTATATGAGGCCGGCTGTAGTTGTGATATTTCCAGGAGACAGACAGGAGGAGAAATGACACTTCCTCTGCTGGTGAGAAAAAGGAAGGACAGGATGACGGGAGTCTGAAGAGCCTCCTGCAGACGATAAAACCCTGCCCTGCTGCACTGGAGTGCCGAGCTGGTGCTGAAATGGAGATACGACGTCTAATAACTTGCTCTGTCACACCGAGACAGACTTGAGGAATCCTTTTTAGAACCAGTGGCACTGTGTTGGGATTTATTTTGGAGTTGCTCAAATATTCACAGCCTGTTTGATATTATGGTTTGATGATGAGGCATGGATTTAATCAGTGAGTTTGGGGAGTCTCAGAAATGGCGCTGGAAAAAACTGCGCCATCTGACAGCCGCTCCGGTTTGTGCCAGAGCGCTGTCGATTGACTCGCAAGTGGCGCATAATGATAATTAACACGCCAATTAGACATCTGCTGCGTTTCCAGGGCTGTCTTGAGAGTAATGTGT